>PVIY010004680.1:0-100577 GCA_004026745.1 Myrmecophaga tridactyla | reverse complement strand
TCTCCAGGAAGGAACTGATTTCGGTGCGGACAGCATTGGTTGTGAGCCTCACCCCCCTGCAGAGCGGCCGCGTGAACTTAGTCCTCTCACCTTCTACCTCACTGGTGGAGTGGGTGTAGACAGCCATCTCGTAGGACCGTTGTGGGGATTAAAAACAGCAAGGGATGTCAAGCAGGAGTCTATCCCATGTCACTGCAGCTGTTTTTGTTGCCTCTGCTCATTCTGTGTTTTCTGGAATCTTCTCTCCTTTCCTTCTCCTCGAGACACTTCACCCGTCCTTGACGGTCCATCTCATGCTGCCTTTCCCAGGAGGTCATCCTTCTAACTTGCAACTCCCAAGTAGGGTGGGTACCTCTTCTGTAGTTTTCTGCCTTGCGGTCATGCAGCTGTTTTTTTACTACACTGTAAGCTCTCTGGGCAGTTGGGCAGTTCATTGGCCCTTTTATCCCCTCTCTTTCCCTGCCCCCCACAATGAGAACAGTAGGTGCCCAGGAATGACCTTGGATCAGTTGATAGTAAATTGACAAAAGGGCTGTGTGGGAGGAGAGCATTTTCTTGGCACAATTGGGCTATATAGATGTCCTGGGCAAGTGGCCCCCTTGGCTCCCTTTGGCCTTCCGGTCATGTAAATGTGCCTTTGCAAATTCTGTCCAACAGTCTTTGACACTGGGCACATTCTTTCTTCTGAGAGTCTTTGGGATTCAGACAGGTTTTTCACCATCCCATTGGACCTCCCCAGTACATATACTGAGATTTAACTGTTAGGGAGTTTGTGTAGTTCCTTAAATATACTGCAGGTATATGGGAGCCCAGTAAAGCCCATTAAATAGACCACCTAAGAATTGGAGTATACCTAGCAGTAAACCAGGGAATCCCTTTTGGTTGCAGCTTTTGTTAAAAATCTTGATAAAAGATATTGGTTTGCTTTCCAGAATTAATAAGTGGAGTCTACTGAACATAATTGATTGTTTTTGTTTTTGATGATTGAAGATCCTGATTATCATTCTGGATCTTTGGCAGCATTTCCTTTATATTTGCATTTTCTTAGAAGAACACAGTATTCACTGGTGTAGAAGGCAGGATGCATGCGGGCCCAGCATCCCAGAAGCCCCCACCTACCTGCTGCTGCTTGTGTTTCACTCCCCGGGGCATCTGCCTGGGTTGGAGTGACAGTGGGCAGAGAAGTAGCTGGAGAATGTAATTGAGGTTGCTGTGGCCAGAGCTGCTTCCTAAGGCCACGTGAGGATACCAGTGTCCCAGCATCCAGGCTCCGGCTGGGAGGGGTGGGATGGAGGTGGGGATGGGGGTGAGAGCGTGGGAGGTGTCCTTTTAGTAGATTATATTTAGCTGGGAGCTGCCTTTCCCCCCGCAAAATCAGATCAGAATCCTCCCTGCTGCCCCTTAAGGAGTCGCAAGAGGAACAACACACAGAGCAAAGAACAGAAGGTATAAATAAATGTCACTCCTGGGCCAAAACAGGGAGCCATCATTTTGCCAAGTTTGATAGAGAAAAATCTCCTTGATTGTCTGTGTAATTAAGACCTGACATCTAGAGTTAGAGAAAAGCAGGTGATGAGAACCTGAACTTGGAACGGTGACAGGCCGAGAGATGGGGAGGCTTCATAATTGGCATAAATTTCCTGTTGCAAGGACCCCCTCTCTCCCCAGCCAGCCCCAGTGGGCAAGGCAGTGGGGGCCCCGTGGAGACTGTGCCTAACAGGGTGCCACCCACGCCGCGTCAGAGCTTGCACGTGTAGAGAACTGCCCTGGTTGAGGGGGCTGGAGGCGAGTTGGTATCAGAACCCCATTGTGTTGTATTTGTGGTTTGTTATAATTGTACTTGATTGTTGTTTGTGCCTATCCATCAGTGTGAATTTAGACAATTATCAATATTTAGCTAGCATCATCAAATCTGAGTTTAAGAGCCCCTCCAGTTATTTTTCAGAAAGCTCTCTGGACGGCATCGTGTCCCACTGCCAATTGGAGCCGCCATTCCAGTGTCCAGAATGGGCAGCCTGGCAGCAGCACTTATGGGACAACTCCTGGGATGCCCCTTTGCCTCACATCCAGCATAGCTAGAGGTGAAGCTCTTGAGGATGGAAACAGCACCTTTAGAGTCCCATTTCTGTTCCTGGCACCAGGAGCCCTCATGCAGTGTGACCTGCTGGTGCCGAGATCCAGATTTCCTGATAGCAGCCGCAGTCCTGGTGCCAGGAGAGAGTGAAGGAATCACAGCGCAGTCACATTTCCTGCCATGCGAGTGGCGTTCTGCAGGGCCATCTGGCTGGCAGCAGCTCTCAGCCGATGGCGGAATGCTGGAAACCTTGCTCGCTGAACGTGGCACCAGAAATCTTGAAAATTAACTGCAGAATCCAATTCAAAGCTGGTTCAGAGGTGGCATTTCTTGGCCTGACATAAGCTCTTCAGATGAACTTGCTGCGTCGTTGCTAAATGTCTGTTACTAGTTTGGTTCTCCCCAGGAGTCACTTGGCATCTTTTAACTTTTACTTATAAATTCCGGGCAAAAACATTTTGAGGGCTTTTTGGAGTTTTTATTTGCTAATTAAAATGTGAGAAGGGAATGCAGCCACAGGTAGAGTTCTAGTGCAAGCCACAGCTGTGATTAAAAAAAAAAAACAAAAAAACAAAAAAACCCTGACAGTTTCAAAATGAAGTTATTAGCACTTCACCTGTAACTGTGATAGCTTTTAACTTTCATGATCCACCTGTTAGGTGCCACCTCCCTCCGTGCAGTATACCAGAAGGGAGCTAAGTGAGGAAGTTGGAGGAGACTTGATCCTCGCAGAAGATAATAATAACTACCACCAGTTGTGTAGAACTTTCAAACTAACTCTTTACATCATGCTTACACCAAAGAAGTGGGCTGTAAGGTAGGTGGTTTATTTTACAGACGTGGAAACTGAGGTGTAGGGAGCCTAGGTGACTTGTCCAAGTCCCTGTAGCAAGGAGAGCGTGAAGCCAGGCTTGAGCCTGCTCTGGTTGGAAACCCTCTCCCGCTTCCTGGACTTCAGTCATGCCTGAGACGGAAGCTCAGCTCCGGGGGACATGGGGCAATGTGAAAAATCAAATAGTACCAGGTCACGAATCTTCTACCATTTGGCAAATAATTAAATAAAATAGACTCTGATTATGAAAATTGTCAGCAGCCAATTGCCCATAAAGCCTGCTTATATTCTGAATAACCCCCAAAGCATATCTGTTGTAGCGCGCACGCCCTGGGTGGTTTGTTTTGATTCACAGCCCGTGTCTGCACTGGCAGATGTTTGTGGCTGGGATAGCCCAAACAGAGCGCAGGCGCTGCAGGGGTGCTGGATGGTTTTACCAGCCAGTTTTCCCACAGAAGTCGAAGGGAACCTCTGCCAGAGTGGCTGGTGCCCCAACAAATTGATTCCTGCCAAACAATGGAAATAAATATTTTCAACAGACAGAAATTTTGGCTCTTAAAGTATTCAAATTAAAGGCTGATTTCTGAAACAAATACATTAGGAGGAAAAATATTTACCAGTGTGGATGAGATCAGAGTTATTCCTTTTGGCAGTAACATAATTATTTTTGAGATTAAAACACAACTGTTTTCCTGTCCCTGCCTCATTTTTGCCTGATGACCTTGCCTCCCATTTCCTGGAGAAAAGAGTGGGGAAGAGCTGGTGGTGCGGCTCACTACAAAGAACCTCAGCTCTGGAGTCATACAGCTCTGCATTCACCTCTTGGCTGTATCCCTTAGCAGTGTAGCCGGGGCAGAGCTGGTAATCTAATCATCAGTTTGTTCCGTCTGTGACATGGGGCAGCAGTGTCTGCTTTCTAAGAGTTACTGATTGGCCCTCTGGGGTCGTTCTAGAGCAGCTGTGTCCAGTAGACCCTTCTGTGTCATCAAGGACAGTACAAGTTCAGTAGCCACGAGCCATGAGTGACTGACCGTTGAGCATTTGAAATGTGGCGGCTCCAACTGAGGAACTGAATTTTCCATTTAATTTAATTTGGATTTAAATAGCCGCATGTGGCTGGGGCTTCCATTTTGGACAGTTTGTTTCTTGTATATCCCATTTGTTCAGTTATTGGTCCCTGGGTCCAGTCAGTTGGCTGACAAGTCGAGGCCATACAGATCTCTCAGTCTCTCTGTCCCTCTGTTCATTCTGAACGCAGCTGTGGGCTTCAGGTGTGTCGGTTCTCTCTGACAGCCATCTTCTGTCCTGCAGCCAGGCCACAGGTGGTTCCATAGAGCTCGGCTGCAGCATGGACATCTCAGCCAGATCATCATCGTTCATGAACTTTAATTTCGCGTCTTCCCATTTGGTTTTAGAATTTGCTTCATAACATTTACCAAGCTTAACGAGCATAATGAAAGCCATGAAGTCAAGGGGTCTGTTCCCTGGACAGTTGTTGGCAAGGCTGGGTCATTATGTGCCTGAGCCTCAGCTTCCTTACGTTGAGACAGGGTTGGGCAGAGCCCCCGTAGCTGCTGCTTTCCCCGTTCATCTGGAGGTCCGTAGATGGAGGAGTGGGAGCAGCAAGCTGCCCCCTTCCCCAAGGGGGCTCAGAACAGCATTCTCAGCGGCCCCCTCCCTTCCCATTCCCCAGCACAGTTCCCGTGGGTGGGATGGGGGCACAGAGAGGGAGCAGGAACGAGGGACCCCACTTAGGGGGGCTTTAACTCCAGGCCAGAAACAGGACAACTGGGGAGAAGCCAATGGCGAACCAGGCAAATGGGGATAACCAGACATCAAGGACCGAACCCCAGAGGGCGGTTTTGGGCAGGAAAGGTGTGTGCTCGGATTCCTTGGAGACATCAGGAGCGCAGAGGGGCACAGAACTTGCAGCCGTCTGGAGCTGTGAGTGCCTGAAAGACTGTGGCCACCAGATGCGATCTAGTTTTGTCTTGAGCTCTATCCAAGAGAAATCAGTATAGAGGATGACTGCCTTACGAAACACACATTTTTTGCTGTTCAGAAATGGTCAAACATCAGCAGTGTCATATGGCCCAATTTACTATTTAAAGTTGAATCGTTTTTGTCAGGGGACAGGCGTCCTCCCTCTCCCAGCTGTCGCCACGTGCGCCTCGCCTCTCGTTGTCGTCGGATGCGCCTTACGCTTCATTATGCGGCACCGAGACGTCTCTCACGTCTCACTCTTAAGTGGGAGTCTAGCACGCATCCCATCTAGTGCAATGCTGCCGGGATGCAGCTGGCACTTCTCTCTATGCAGAGTGGATTTTCGACGGGGTGAAAAATAACAAAAAACAAAATCTTGGTATTCTACTGAAATTTCTCAATTCCGAGGAATTCACAAAAAAAGGCTTGTATGGAAACTTGGAACTCATAGCTTTTGTCAGGCTAATTCATCTGTTTTTATTCATTTTTATTTTTTGAATAGATAAAAACAAAATTTTGGGCCCCAAAGTCAAAATTTTATTTAAAAAGAAGTACACACTGAGAAACCTCACTCCCATCCCCGTCCCGCCCTCTGGGTCCCTTTCTACCCTCTCCTTCCCACCCCCACCAGCCTCTCCAGTTATGCCCCTTTATTAGCATCTTGTGGCTGTGATGGAGAAATCTGGTAGTATGGGCTTTACAGGAAGAGGCCACAGATGTAAGTGCATGTTGAATCAAGTTGTTCCACTTGAATATTCTAGGCTGAGAGTGAATATCAAGTTATCTCCCAGAATCACGAAATGTTGAGTGCATCCTACATTATTAATGCCATCTTGAGAGTTAAAGGAGCGTGAGAAAATAATCATTATGCAAGGTGGGGTTGGCTTGAGCAGCAAGAGGAACAGAGAAACTAACATTTATCGTCGTCACTCATCGTGCTGGGCATTTTATCTTATTTAATCCTTACAGCAGCCCGATGAAGTATGTATTCCAATTAAGAGAAGAGATTAAGTAGCCTTTCCAAGAGTCACAGGGCTGGAAAGGAGAGGGCCAGGAGACCTGTCCGCCTCTGCATCTCTGGGTCGGGGCTTCACCTCTTCCCATCATTCCCCAGTTTCTTTGAATTAGAGTAAGAACAAAAACCGGACGCAGTATAGTAAAAACACATTAGCTGGAGGTGAACGAGGTTTTTCCCCTGACCTCTATTTTTGGGAGAAAGAGATGAAACACCTAGGAAAGTAAGTGGATGCCAGGAGTTTATCCCTGAAGAGCTGCTTCCCAGAGGTGGCCTGTTTGGACTGACTTGTTTGAAGTCGCCGCCCACAGGTGTGTGCGGGGCCGCGGGATCATGTGACAGTGGTGACAGCTACCTTGAGCCGTCCTCGTAGGAAAGCTGCAGGGGAGGTGGCAGTGCCCACTTGCCGATCGAGACAGGCATGGGGGCTTGCTCGTGGACGGAGGGAGTCCATCTTCTGGTCCGTCTGTCAGGGCAGAAGCTCAGTGCCCTTTGCCCTCCACCGCCCCGCAGACGCCATCTCCGGGCTCCCAGTCCCTGGGCCTTCTCTCTCCTGTCACTAGCGTGCCAGGGGACAGGATCCCCTTTGATGGTGGGGGAACCATGCTGTGAAACACAGCCCCTGAGTCCCGTGAGGTCTGACCAGAAGTTTCTTCTGCTCATGCTACCTGAGTCCCCAAGATGACAAAAGCTACAAAAAACTGGCTAACTGCTCCGTGCAGAGATTTTCAACTAGGTAGAAAAACAAAATGTTTCTGATTAACTCTGCCGCCTCCCCCCCACCCCCCACCCATAACTAATTAGAAAATTGAATTATAGGCATGCCCTGGCTTGTCCACACGCCCACGTGTATTGTTCCCTGGGTCTGAGAACCATAAGGGGGCCTGACGCGGAGAGCTGACTTCTCTTCTCCCCCATGAGGCCGGTGTTCGCTGAACACTTTCCAAGTGCTGGCCCTGTGCTGGCCCTTCCCTGCCCTGGGAAGGACAGGCCATGCTCCCTGCCCCGGCTGGCCCTCCCAGAGTACCCCGCAGTGGGTGCGGGGCTGCGGCCCCATGTTGGGGCCCTGTTGGGAGGTCATCCGACTCTGTGGGAAGCACAGGTGGAATGTGATTTCCGGCCCAGGCATCTGACTCTGTGGAGTAGAGTACCAGAACTGCAGTTCAGATTTTTGCATCACACAGTGGTGAACGAAGGGCTGTGAGTGGGCAAGTATGGCAAGGATCTGAAGAAGCATTTGGGAAATAAAGGGATCAGACCTAGCTCTCTATTCAAAGTTATAAAATGAAGGAAGATATTCACGTTTGCTTTGGGAATTCTCCAAGGTTCTCCTTCAAAATAGAGACCATTGTTAGCCCAGCCTACATTCCCGTGATGGAACAAAGTGAATTTCCTGGGTACCATATAGGAGCACCTTTCTGGAAATGAGGTATTCGTAGATCCTTATCAGTCCTTCAGAGCCTATTCATTGTAGGGGAAAAGATAAGATTTAAAAAAATGAACGCTTATTTTTTAGGAGGACATAATACATTGAGATGCTCAAAATCCAACATGGACAAAAGAATAGACAGTGAAAGGGCCTACCCAGTACCCCAGCCCCTTCGTTTTCCTCTGCAGGATAAAGACATTACCTGCATCTGTGTTGCTCTCTGGAGATGCCATGGGTATACCTGATTATCTGTGCATATGTGTATCTGTATTATGTATTTACAATGGATATTCTCATCTCTGTTTGTGGACATGTTTTAGGGAGCTGGTTTTTAAATTTCTAATTGAACACAACTATTTCCAAATCAGCCGAGCCTGGCTCTCTGCAGGTCCACTAAGCACTTCCATGCCAAAGCTGGGCTGGCCGCTGCTCCTGGTCTCTCCTGGCCCCAGTGTCTTTGTCTATGGCAGCACCTACCCTCGCGTGGGTGCGTGGTGTTCGGTGCCCTGAGCCCAGTGGGGACCGAGGGCAAGGCTGAGGAAGAGAGGGTAATGGGATTAAACCTGTCCCACCCACAGTCCCCAGCTGAGATGGGTGTCTTCAGCAAAAACTTGGAGGCCTTTCTTGCTGAAGTGCTTTCTCCCTTTTTTTAACCTCTTCCTCCATCTGTTCCGCGGCCCGATCCTTTCTGTTGCTCTGTCAGGCCTGCCTATTTGGCTTTGCCTATCGAGGGACATCTGGAGCCAGAGTCGGCTTCTGAGTACCCAGTGCATCCCCGGAGTCCCCTCTCTAGTCGGGGTTTTGGTGGCAGAATGAATTCAGGCCAAGCGTGTGGCTCTGCCAGTAGGAACAAGTTAACCTTGACGGAGTCTCCTGTGCCCCCGCTTGCCTCGCCTTACCGCATAGGAGTGGTGTCATCTGACCCAGACCACAGGCCGCCGTGGGCCTGGAGCCTGGGTCCCCACCTCCAGTTGTCCGTGTGGGGGCCCGAGGGAGGCTATGGTGCCCTCAGGCCCTTCGCCCCTTCCCAGCTAGACTACCTGCTGTTGGTTGGGATGGCAGAATGGAAATGGAATAAAAAATAGTGCGAGGGCTGCTCCTTGCAGGAGCTGCTTGGACTCCTCTAAGAATAAACCATTTCCATTTCTTCTGCTGGATTTGCCGTTTGGTTAGTTTGACGTATAATCTCTAAAGAAATACCAGATGAATTAACTCTTTGGATTAAAGTTGGAGATAAGAGAAAGAGAATAATTTACTTAATTGCAGCTGCTGTCGTCCCTGGGCTTAAAGAAGAGAGGGGCTCAGTGAGAAGGGTGGTGGCACTGCCAACTCCCCCCCCCAAAAAAAACCACAAACAAATGAACAACTGATACGTGCACTTTTTAAAGTGAGCGATTCCAAACCAACCATGGACATTTTTAAAGGGCTCTTATTTTATTTTGAGGAAAAAAATGTCCCCACATTTTACTGCTTTTAAAAAGGTAGCTATGTAGTGGGGTTTTTGTTTTGGGTTTTTTTAAATTATGAATATTTGGCTGCAAGGTTAAGGTTCAGGCACAGAGAAACTGAAAATGTGAGCTGCTTTGCCCTTTGCAGAGCTGTCAGGAATGGAGAAAAAGCATCTCAGAAATTATAGTCAGCGAGGGAGCGAGGGAAACAGGATTCCAGTCATGCAGAGCTTTTCAGAAGCACACCAGTTTCATAAAGGAGGTGTGCCGCTGTGCACGTAGCCGTCCTTTCCCCGCCGAGGGAGCGTGTCACAGCCCACGAGCCGGCCTGGGCGACGGGCTGGCACTGCTGCGACCCCGACAGCCTCAGCCACGGGAGCGTGGTGAGGACGGACCCGAGCTCCGTCCCCGCCACAGCGCTCCAGAGCTGTCCTCAGTGCCCGGGGCCCTCAGTCACTGTGGCCCGGCGAGTCCCAGCATGCGGTCATCTGCCTCTGTGGGGTGGGCCGGCCGCGTGCCGGTGGGAATGGAGCCGGGCCGTCTGGTTCAAAGCCAGAGGCCTTTCCATGGGCCCTTGTTGCTTCTGCACATTAGACGCCCCGCGATGACTCTGAAAGGAGACAGTCACCCTTTCTGCATTTAAGGGCCTACCCTTGTAATGTATTTTCTCAGTAAAATCTCCAGCTCTTCTGGCCTAGTTGGAACTGCTGGCTTCAGAAGCCAGTGGGTTTGCTGCCACCTTGACCACTTATTTGCTACCTTGGACCTGGACCCTCAGGTGTTCACACAGGGGGAGCAGTTCTGACTAGTCCCGGCAGACCCCGCTGCAGCCCCTCCCTTCCTTGGGAGACTTCTGGCTGGGCTGAGGGGTGTTTTCTGTGGCCGACCATCTCCCCCTCACTCATCAACCTTGGGACTGGCCACTGGGCACGTTGTGGGAGAAACAGCTGTTGTTTTGACAAAGGACGCGCTTGTTTCACTTTTTGAATCACCCGAGTGATTCCAGAGGTCATCCCCTGCTGCTGCCGCTGCCTTCGGGGTGTGTGAGCAGCAGGCTTGGTCTGCCGGGGCCCCCACATTGTGGGTATATGTTCTTTCCCATTAGCAGGATTTTAAAAACCAGTATGTTTTCCAAGTAGCTAATCCATGCACATGGTATGATATCCCCCCCAACCCCCCTGAGCCAAGCAGTTACCAGTTTCTTCAGTATCTTCCTAGAGGGAGGTAGCAAAGCAGCACAAGGAGATGATGGGTGCTCTTTCAAGCAGTGCTGGCATTTTGTTCTGCACTTTGATTTTTATGCTTAAATGGATCTTGAAGGGATGTACCAGTCACCGTTGCCAGCTATTTGGATGGGTTCCTGGCTTTTAGCCATTTGCAAGCTTTTGTGCCTTTCAGACATGGGGCTCTACCCATGACTGATGGGGACCCAGGCCTGGGTCCCTGTGTTTCGGGCCCCCACCTTTACCTCCCCTGAATACAGTAAAGCCCCTTGTTAATGCACCATTAGATTTGACATTTGGAGGATAGGCAGACTCGGCTGGTAATAAAACAGCATTTGGCTTATATTTGATAGTCTTCTCCAGCCATTGAGTTGTCTACACAGTCTGAGAACCCTTTAGTGTCCTTCAAAAGAATGTAGTGTTTTTATTTTTAAGGGATTTGCTCAGAGACCATGAGCCTTAAATCTGACCAGCAGAAGGCTGGGGCCGCGGCTGTGGAAGCTCAGCCTCTTCCTTGCTGAGCCCATCTGTTTCTGCCGTGGTGGATGGCAGTGCAGAGGACGCGGGGAGACCCTTGTTGGTGTCTCATGGTGACCTACAAATGTCTGTGAGAATGTGGGCATAGGAGCAGGGGCTTCCTGGAGAGTGCCCGACTGCCAGCAGCACGCTGCCTTGGAGCGCTGGCTCCACAGCCCCGGGTAGAAGAGGGTCTGTCTCCAGCAAGGGTCTGATGGAGGCGCAGCCCTCCGTTGCCCTCCACAGCGCTCTGTGGCCCTCCGCGGCCCTCTACAGCCCTCTGCAACCCTCTGTGGCCTTCCACGGCCCTCTGTAGCCCTCTGCAACCCTCTGTGGCCCTCCGCGGCCCTCTACAGCCCTCTATGGTCCTCCGCGGCCATCTGTGGCCCTCAGTGGCTCTCTACAGCCCACTGCAGCCCTCTACAGCCCTCTGTGGCCCTCTGCAGCCCACTACAGCCCTCCTTGTCCCTCTGCAGCCCTCTGTGACCCTCTGTGGCCCTCTGCATCCATCAGCCTTCCACGGCCCTCCACAACCAGACTTTCCCATGAGTCTGGCCCGGGAGTGCTTCAGTGCGCTCCTCAGTTTGAGGGCAGGTGAGGAACCGAGGGCAGAGTGGGTCCTGCAGACCACTTCTCTTCCACCACCTCCCTCAGCATTTCCCCCATTGCCCCCCACTGGGGTCAGGCTGGGACCCCACGGTTGCCGTGGCACCCTCAGCATCCAGCTCTTCACCCAGCCCCCTCCCAGCCTTCCACCCAGTGGAGGAAACAGGGTCCCTGTCAAAAGCTTTGGTGCTTTTTGTTTTCCTCTAAGTTTCCTGTGTCTGTGTGTGATTGGAATGAAACACCAACTTTTTCTGTTGTTGTCATATTTCAATATTGGCTTTTTTTTTCCTCTTCAAGTCTCCTTTTATAACTTCTGCTGCTGCTTAAATATAGATGTCTAAGTCCTCCTCCTTACCAGATTGTTGATATTTTTGAAAGCCTTCTGCTTATCTGTGATTGCTCTCTCTCTCCTCTCCCTCTCCCCACTTCAGCGCCTTGGTTTTGGTTGCTCTTTTTTCCCTGCCTTCACTTCACTGGGACGTGGTTCAAATGTGGTCTATCAAAATGTTCAGTGTTTCCCTCTTTGCTGCAATAGCTTTGACATCTGTTCTTGAATTCTAGCCCACGTTATTCTTTTGGACTTGTTTGCCCAGAATTTGCTTTAATCCCAGAAATAATAAAGGGGAGAGTGTGGTGTGGAGGTCTCTCTTGTGTCCCCTTTTATCTCCCCCGTTTTTAAACCCTCTGAGACTCAGGGTTGACAGCTCCCTGGCTATTTGTGGCCGCCCTCTGCCACCTTGTCCAGCTTGTTTCTAGGGTGCAGTGGCCCATCCATGGGGTACGAATGAAGGGTTCAGCAAGGGGGGCTTGCAGACTAGCTTGGTGGCTTCCACCAGATAGGAAGGCAGGTGGGAGCTTGTGGGGTGGGGTGAGAAAAACTCCAGCAAGCTTCCTGATGTCTGTGGAAGGACCATGAGCTTTGTCTCTTATTGCTTTCTGCCTCTGGTTGGTCCTTGCTCTGCCCAGCCGTAGACTGATGGTCCATGCCATTGAGAAGCCACTGGGAGCAGCTCCCGGTAGTCCCCAGCAGAGCGTGCCGGTGTGTGCTGTCAGTAACCGAAGCCACTCCGCACGCGAGAGGGCCTCTTGGTGGCTGCAGAAACGTGTCCTTGCGCTCCTGCTGTTTGCCTCTAGCACCCTTCTGGGCCCATCTGCTCCAGGCTTGCTGGAAACAGATCTCTTGGCAAGTCCTCGCAGAGTGTGCCGTGTGGAGCAGAGCCCAACACCCTCAGCTCCCGACAGGTCCTCTTACCCGAGAGCCACTCTGGTGGGTCTCAGGATTTCAGTCCCAGCTACAGTTTTGAGGGTAACTGCTGTCTCCAGGTGCCTTCTTTCGGAAGTTTATAAGATACTGGAAATAATGAATTATTCTCGGAATTTACCCACTAAAGGTCCTTCTTGCAAATAAATGTAATAGGTTAATTTCAGTTGTACCTACCAGGGCGCCTGGTTTATATAGTGAGTTCACAATAAATATTGGTTGAATGACAGCAAATCAAGTCTTTCTGCCAAGACTCCAGGTCTGCGCTGTTGAAGGACAGCCAAGCTGGATGCTCCCATCAGAAGCACGGCATTAAGCTGAAGGACCAGGGCACAGAAACCCAAAGAGGGACACCTATGGAGAACAGAAGCGGGGCTCCGGGGATGGGGGGAAGGAGTGTCATTTGGGCATTGGCCGCATTTTTGGTTTAGCGAAGAAAGTTGTCTCTGCGTGTTTCATTGCAGAGACATGGTCACTTGTGAAGTGCGTGTTGATGCGGGACACGTCCAGGAGAGGGACTTTGCTTTTCTCAAACCAGTCCGTGTGGGATGGACGGGCACCGAGTGGTCTTGTTACTTTCCATTTCCGCTTAGCTCCAGTGAGTGGGAGCCTCTGGGATATGCCCCCAGTGTTCTGGTCAAGAGTAGATGGGATCGTCTCTGGTGCAAAGTGCAATTGCCATCTCATTTGTTTTTGTTTCTCACAACAGAGAGAACTCGATGCCACCGCAACAGTATTGGCGAACCGACAAGATGAAAGTGAGCAGTCCCGAAAGCGGCTTATCGAGCAGAGCCGGGAGTTCAAGAAGAATACTCCAGAGGTGAGGTGGGGCTGGCCTCTAGTACATGCTCAGAAAGCAGTTTGTAACCATTTCGTTTCACGGGACAAATGTGTGGCACAATGATCTGGTTCTGTCTTTTATTTGTCCCCAGTCCCACTCTCACGTGCTACAAACACCACGTGGGCTGTGGTAATGCCTGAATTGGAAAATTCCAATTTTCTTAGAAAATTAAAGCCTGAACTTATTCCACACGCAGGTGTTGAACAAGCTGGGTATATAAGAGTACATGGCCAGGTGTGTGTAGATGTAAGGTCTTGGAGCCCATCCCAGCCGCTGACCCCCGAGATCAGGGCCTGAGTCTGTTAGCACACCACCCAGACGTCTCTAAAGGGGGCCAGGAATCTAAGAACATGGTCTGGCAGCAGGGCCCCAGAGGGCCTGCTTCCCTGCCGGCAGGCCAGGTGAAGTGCCTGAATGTCACTCATTTGGGGCAAGCAGGATGCCAGGACTTGCTGTAAAACAGACATTTAGTCTGGTAGTGTCTTTTCAACAGCCCGTACGTTTCTCAAAATACGCTTTAAAGGGCGCTGGAAATGTGCTCTTTCTGCGTTCCTATTTTTTTTCTTGTAAGAACGTGTTGGAAGGACAGTGTTCAGAGTTGCTGGGGCAGCATTTTACTGGTCTGTTCTCTTCAGTCCCTTCACAGGCTTAGTAAGAAAGGAAAGGAAACCAGAGGTTTGCAGACACTGACCAGACATGGAAACTTCTCTCAGGGCAGCTTCGGCCAGTTTGGCCTGCATGGTTTTCATGCCACGGCGCTCAGTTCCCACCGAGCCTCCCGGGCCCCTCACCTGGGTGTGAGCGCTTTGCCGCAAGCCCAGCTCCCAGGCCTTGGCAGTCTCCCGAGGCTCTCAGTGCTTCTGCGTCCAACACGGGAACAGGCCGGGAGAAAAGTTGCTTTCTGGGAGGAATGCCTCTAACTTTTACAGTTCCTGAAAAATTACGTGTGAATTGAATTTCTAATAGTGGACTCATTTCAGTTGTTTCAAAGGAGCTTGCTGTTTAAGGGATGGCTATTGTAAATCATCTTGGAAAACAAATTATAAGCCCTCTATTTTCAGAATAAATATTTTGGAAGAAAGCATGGAGCACAGTGGAAAGAAAGAGGACACTACAAACAGACAGACCCCTAGAGGGTTTCAAATTTTAGATCCAGGCCTTAACCCTCTTCACCCAACCCGCGTCTTAAATGTGTTTCTTACATGTTTTACTGGAATGAAAATACAGGTCCGAGTGATTGGCGCTTGGGGCCTGCTGCCTTGTTTGCACAGTATGGGAGGGGGTGCGGGTGGGGGGCTGCTGTTCTCCATGTTCTTCATCCTTGTAGGAATAAAAACAAGAAAGGAGAGGAACGAAGAGACAGACCATCCCCTTCTAATTGCCATCTCTCAGGCTGCTTCAGAGCAGACCTTCCTGGAGATTCCAACTGGGCTTTTCACACTCACATCCTTGACTCTCAGGCCAGCCCCCTGCACGTCCGTGTCACGAGCCGCTCAGCCTCTCAACACCATCTCAGTAACTAGCCATCGTCTGCTGTCCTCGCTCTCACCGCTCTCCCCTTAGTGCAGGGAAAAACCTTGGTCTCCATACGTCAAGGGGTTTCCATAGAAAATCTAAAAGAGACGGTCAAGGCTTTCAATCCAGGCAGTGAGGCGACAGACAACAAACAAACTAGTAACTATAATAGACCTGATGGAAAATTCTGTGGAGAAGATCAAGTAAAGAACTGGATTCCTAGATATTCCTCTAGAGTACCTGATTCCTTGACCACTGCTAAAAGCAAGTGCCAGGTAAGGAGAGGGAGAACATGCTTCCCTTTGGCTCTCTGGGGCCCAGCACCATGTTGGTCAACAGTGGTCAAGCAGAATTGAGCTGTGTCCCGCTGTTGACACCCCAACAGGCCTTCTTGTGCAGGACCTAGGAACCAGCTCACAGAGCTTGTGTTGAATCCCGTGGTCACTTACTTGAAGGAATCCAGCCTTAAAATTTGTATTAATCCAAGTAGAACAGGCTTGTAGGGAAGGCAGCCTCCTTGGTAAACAGCATTTAGGGCATTTCTTTGCAGAGCACGTTTTGAGGACCTAGGAACCAGCTCACAAAGCTTGTGTTGAATCCCATGATCACTTAGTTGAAGGAATCCAGCCTTAAAATTTGTCTTAATCCAAGTAAGTAGAACAGGCTTGTGGAGGAGGCAGCCTCCTTGGTAAATAGCATTTAGGGCATTTCTTTGCAGAGCGCATTTTGAAGACATTGTCTTGCACCGGGAAGGCTTCTCTCCTACCTGGCCATTACCAGGCGGTGGAGGCTGGTGTGCACTTGGTTTCTTCCCTCCAGGAGAGTCTTAGTGCAGTGGGAATTTCCAGGGAAGTGTGACGGGGTGAATCTGCTGGCAGCCTGCTGCCCTGGGTGGCTCCTGTTTTATTTTTCTGTCCGGGGACTGTCCTCAGGATCCATGGTGGGACTCCTGGGGGACTCTGAGACCAAGACCCAGCAGAGAGCACTGCCAAGCTTACTCACCCCCCAACCAGAATCTTCTACTTGAAGTTTTGGAGCCAGTTAAGGCCAGAGAGGAAGTGGGGGCAGGTAGCTGCGGCCGAGGTCCTGTGGGTGCTCCGAGGGGCTCCGGCAGCATGTGTGGGCCGAGTGCAGGGCCTGGCCCAGGAACCCGGAGGTGCATGCAGGGCTGCTGCTTTGCATCAAGTCTCAGTCCAGAGGCGCCACTCCGACAGGACTCACTTTATCTAGCTCCTCTACTGCTGGACAAATTATTAAGCAACTAAAGAAACAGATGAACGCTTCTGTAGAGGTTGCACTTGCAGAAACTGGATGTGTACAAAGGACGGCTTCTCAGAGTTTTGTTGTAAGGGGTAACAGAGGTCTGGCTTGTCAGAGGGTGCACTTGTTCCTATTACAGAGGCAGACAACGCAGTCCTCGCCAGCCTCACCCTGTCAGTCTGGTGGCCATGGCGCCTTGTTCAAGGGCATCCAGCACAGCAGGCCCTAGACCAGCTGGCTTTATTATTGTAGGTGCCCAGTGCATTGACTGTTGATGAAAATGTTGATGCCCCACTTTGTTCTGATACAGGAGGGAATTTCCTCCCCGTGTCTGTTCAATGTCTAGTGTGTGTTATCACCATGGGGCATCACCTGTCATGTCACTGGACAGGTTCTACCTAAGGGCAATGGGAACAGCCCAGGTCCTGGGGGAGAGGCTGGGCCTTGACGGGGCACCTGGGAAGGTCGTGGAGGGTGTGCTGTCTGACTGCAGGGGCTTCTCAGGCCAGAAAACACGGAGCACAGAGGTGGGTGCCCAGATGGCGAGAACCTTCCTGAGTCTGGAAGAGCTTATTTGTCACTTTTACATTATTAGCTTATATTTATATAAGCTTATGTCTTTTTAAAAAGCTGATAAAATACATTAACATTGTATTTACCACTTTGGCCATTGTAAAGAGTGACGTTCATGATGTTGGGCCCCGTCTCCACTGTCTAGTTCCGGAACGTTTCCTTCATCCCACACGAAGGCCCCGTTCCCGTCAGGCTGTCACGCCCCCTCCCCTGTTATGGCTTTTTAACCCAAAAATTGAACTTAATTTGAAGGGGATTGCATTTATTTTGTGAAGAAAGGTTTATGAGTTCCTCTGAATCAAAAAGAGATCCCTTTGAAGAAAACTATTGCACGTTTTTTATTTTCTATCTAATTGTTGATTTCCTGTTGAATTAATAATCGTGTGGAAATTGAATAGAATAGGCTGCTGAGTATCTGTAGTTTGTATTGCTTTCCGTATCAATGTTGCAGGTGACTCTCTGGCCTGGTGTCTCTGGGCAAATAGGTGACCTCCCAAAGTCCCAGCCTGTCATCTCTGACAGCAGGAGCTGTGAGGTTGCTGTGAGGGTGGCCCTGATACTTGCTGCGTTGCTTTTAGTGTTAACTTGGCGCATGCACCATGGGACGGGCTGGATGCAGTTGATTTCTGCACCTCAAAACTAACTCAGGGAATCTCCAAACAATACAGTTACAAGTAGTTTCATCTTAAAGCATTCCAGAAGTTAGTTTGTAAGAATACGTATTCACTTTGCAAATATTATCGAACTTCTTTCATATGCCAGACACTTTTGTCCCCATGTATAAAATCCTACCCCTGTCTTTAAAATGGTCATCTTTCTTATCAAGCCAGTAGAACGTTATGGTATGGCAGGTTAAATACGTGGAATATTTAACCAGACTTGCCCGCAGAGACACTGTTGAATAAATGGTGGTAAAGTTCTCTAGCTAAACCTTGTCTGCCTTAGTAACCCCTAGGAAAGAGAAGCAGTTCTGCTTTTTGAGTTCTGGTTTTTCTTTTAAATTTAATCTAGCATTTATAATTGATAGCTCTCAGAATAATCACAGAGTTATACATTCACCACCATAATCAATTTGAGAACATTCTCAGTGCTTCCCCCCAAAAAAATCCCATACCCTTTAAATCCACCCCCCATTATTGACTCTTAGCTTCCGTACAGTTCCTTTGTTACAACTGATGAAAGAATATTACAGTGTTACCATTAACTGTAATCCTTAGTGGCATTAATTGTATTTTTGTCCATATACCGCCCTATTAACACCTTGTAATAATGATGTACATTTGTTCCAGTTCATGTAAGAAGTTTCTTGTATTTGTACAGTTAACCACTATCATTGCCTACCACAGGTTCCATTATATTATACAGTGCCATGTTTCATCCCCTATCCTTATTTTCTTCTAATGGCGTAGACGACCCTAGCCTTCCCCATTCAGCAGTACTCACACTCAGCGCTGTTCCTTACACTTACAGTGTTGTGCTACCATCACCTCTATTTCCAATCAGCCTTATTAAAATTCTGTACGCCTTGAGCATCATCTGCCCAGTCCCAATCCCCTTTCTATCTCCCGGTAACCTACACTCTAGATTTTAACCCCCCAGAGCTTGCTCATTATAGTTAGCTCTTATCAGTGAGAACATAATTTTCCCTTTTGTGTCTAACTTATTTTGCTCAACATAATGTCCTTAGAGCTCATCCATATTGTCGCATGCATCAGGACTTCATTCCTTCTTACAGCTGCATAACATTCCATCATATGTGTACACCACAGTTGGTTTATCCATTCATCAATTCATAGACACTTGGGCTGTTTCCATCTTTTGGCAGTTGTGAATAATGCCGCTATGAATATCAGTGTGAAAATGTCTGTTTGCACCCCTGCTTTCAGTTCTTTGGGGTATATACCTAGTAACAGGAGTACCAGATTATACGGCAATTCTATACTTAGCTTCCGGAGGAGCTGCCAAACTGTCTTCCGCAGCAGCTGAACCATTTTCCCTGCCCACCAGCAGTGAATAAGTGTTCTGATTTCTCTGCGTCCTCTCCAGTACTTGAGTTTTCTTTTCTTATTACAATGGCTGTTCTAGTAAGTGTGAAGTGATATCTCATTGTGGTTTCAATTTGCATGTCCCTAATAGTGTTGTTGAACATCTTTTTGTGTGCTTTTTAGCCGTTTGTATTTCCTGTCTGGAAGAGTGTCTATCCAAGTCTTTTGCCCATTTTTAAATGAGGTTCTTTTGTCTTTTTATTGTTGAATTGGAGGATTTCTTTATATATTCTGGATATTAAACCCTTATTGGATATGTGGTTTCCATCTATTTTTCCAATTGAGTAGGCTGCCTTTCATTTGTTGACAAAGTCTTTTGAAGAAAGTATTTAGTTTCAAAGAACTCCCATTTATCTATTTCTTCTTTCATTGCTTGTGCTTTGGGTGTAAGGTCTAAGAAACCACTTCCTACCACAAGATTGTTAAGATGCTTCCCTACATTTTCTTCTAGGGGTTTTATGGTTCTAACTCTATTGTTTAGGTCTTTGATCCATTTTGAGTTAATTTTTGTATACGCAGTGAGATATTGGTCCTCTTTTACTCTTTTGGATATGGCTATCCAGTTCTCCCAACCCCATTTGTTGAAGAGACTGTTTAGTCCCAGTTGAGTGAACTTGGCTGCCTTGTCAAAAATCAATTGACCATAGAAGTGAGGGTTTATTTCTGAACTCCCAGTTAGATTCCAGTAGACGATCTATCTATCCTCATCTCTGTACCATGTTGTTTTGACCACTGTAGCTCTGTAATATGCTTTAAAGTCTGAGCCTTTGCTCTTAACCTTTAAAATATTGCGAGTTAAGGATGAGTGCCCCTGAGAAGTACCCATGTTTGTATACAATTTCAGGGTCCCCAGGGCTCCCTGAAACTCATCTATGAGCTCCTGGTTTAGAGCACGATTCCACACACACACGTATTTGCAGTTCTATCTTGTCAGGAACATGGCATGTATCTCGTACTCTCATTCTCCACCTAGGTGTGGCTGGGGTAGGAGGAGACAGTTGGAGGAAGAGAGGTAGTGGGGAGACTTGTAGGGAGCAGGGCTCCAGGACTGGGCAAGAGATCAATCAAGACCCAAACCTCTGAGCAAGGGCCAGCTGTGCTCGGGCCACTGGCCTGGGGCTGGGAGGACCAATGTGGGAGAGACTGGGCCACCACCCGGTGACGAGATGCTCCGCAGGATGGCTGCTTCCCTCCTGCCTGAGCAGGGGAAACGGTGGGCTTCATGGCGCCTGGTGGGATGGTGCTGTGCGTGCCGCGTGGACCTCACGCCCTGGCTGCATGCCACAGGGAATTTTTCTTAGCCTTTCCTTTTGCCTCTTACTTTTCTATGGCTTTGATCTGAGGTAGAGCCAAATTATCAGTTCCCAGTGTGTGATTCTAATGGTGCTTTTCTGAGCTGTGGGCCAGGAATCCCTTTAAGGCCCACACGACCCCTGTATTTACTTATAAAGCTGTGTGCAGACTGGATCCCCGGCGTGGAGCCAACTCCTCCCTGCCTCTGACCAGGCCAGGTTCTGACTGCATGTTTCTTGGGTCATTTTGAGTCATTTACCATCAGAGACTGCGAAAGGGATTGCTTTTGCTTTTCATTATCCTACTTGGGAGTTACTTTGCCCTTCTGCTAGACTTTGAGTTTGTCTCGCAGGTTCCACAGTGGCTTCTCGGCAGAGTGGGGCTCGAGCGTGGGCCACGTGGCTCCTGAGCCTGGGCCTTGTCTTCCAGACGCACTGGGTGCAGCGGGGCCCTTGGTGTTTCCCGGGCCCGCGCTCTGCAGGCCTGGCGGCTGGGAGCTCAGTGGAGAGGGCCTCTGGGCCCACTGAGGCCCGAGCAGCTGCTGCTGCCTTTTCCTTGAGAAAACTCACACTAACTCGGCCCTCCCTCCGCGCCAGCCACCTTAAGGACCATGCTGTTTGACCTTGATGCTTGACTGAGAGAAAAGGCCTCGAGGGCTGGGTTGGACCTGCTTCCTGAGAGAGCACGGGGCTGTACTGGGTAGGTGCTAACGCTCAGGCAGGGAAGAGTCGTCCTTATTTATGGAGGGGGGAGAAGAGAGCAGCAGACCTGAGGTGCAGCAGTTTTCTTATACCGTTCTCAGGACTCATTGTATGTCACGCTAACATGTCCAACTCCTACCCCAAAAGGTTTCTTGAGAGTCTCTTTAAGTCTTTGTTAGTTTAATTGCTGTTTTGTAATATGAACCCCATCTATTCTGAAAGGAAAACCTTTACCTGCTGTACTTTTGCCTAAACTTTTCCTGACTTCTGGGGCGTTACTGCCACCTCGTCCATGCCACTGACCGCCTGCATCTGTGTCGCTTACGTCTGTCCCGCCCAAGTGCATGCGGCTCCTTTCTTGGGCCACTGTCTCTTGCCCCTGTCATTGTTGACAGAGTTCAGCTTCAGCCCTGGCCCTTTGCGCTCAGCTCTTGGGAGTCCAGGACTGACTGTCCCTCCTGCATCCAGCTGTCTCCAGCTGGGGATGGTGGGCCCTGGGCGTGACGTCGGCTGCAGCGTCCACGGCCCGAACCCCTGGCCCAGCAGGCCCCTTTGTCCCGGGGAACGTCCTCTTTACTGCTGACATAGCTGCTTTTCCCGAGTGCCCTTTCTATCACAGACTAGAGTGTTTTTCTGATTCTTGGGGGAATAATTGGTAAAAAACAATCAGTTCTGGGGAGTTGTCTTGAGATATGACTCAGAGAGAAGCCTGTGCCATCCTTGCATGAACTATAGATTGGTTGGTTCCTTCCAGATGCTGGCGGGGGGTGGGGGAAGCAGGTCCCCCCTTCTTTGGGGAAGTCCACAGTTCCCTCTGTGTGCCGCTCAGGATGAATGGTTTCTGAGGGAGGCAGGAAGTTAAGGACCTATGCCATCTCGTTTACGTCAGCTGCTCACTTTTTGCCGAGGTAAGGGGGACAAAAGGGCATCTTCACCGGAAGGTCTTTATGGTTCCTTTCCCACTCCCTGGGAGAGAAGACGCTGGAGGGACGGGTCAGGGAGTGGTGGGTAGTAATATATAGCTAGGGCCTGGGTCCAGATGCGTTTAGTCACCACCTCAGCAGCCTTTATATAGGCACTGCAGGGAGTGACTCAGCCTGGAAAAAGAGAGTCACTTAAAAATAAAGCTGCAACTCCAGTGGCCACGTTGTGCCCAGGCGGCCCTGGGACGGCATGGCCGGGGCTCCAGAGCAGCCTGCAAGGGCACCCACGCCATGAGGCCCTGCTGGGGTCCTGGGCGAGCCAGGTAACTTTCCTGAGCCTCTTGCTTGTTTTAAACACCTCTCAGGTGAGGACGATAATTATAACTTCATCCTGGAATGGTTGTGAAGATCACATGCAGTCACATGGACTCGCTACGATTTTAAACTGTAAAGCAAGGTTCAGGCCTCGTTATCAACCAGCTGAGATGGTGGAGTTGCGACCGAACTCCCATCTTTTCTCTTGTTCTGGACAAATGAATAGAGTATGATGGCCTAGCGTATGAAGACACCACCCAGGCTTCGTGTCTGTCGCCGTCCTCACAAAATCAGTGCAACCTGCAGAGCAAAGCCTGATTTTTTTTAAAAGTGTGATTTTTTTTTTTCACTCATTTGGACATGGGAGCGGCTTCCTTGGAGACCCACAGCACTGACTTGACAACAGACCATTACTTTTAAAAAACAGTGGCCAGACCAGGTGCGCTGTGTCAGATGGCGGGCCTTTCCTGCAGGGTCAGTGGTGGCCGAGGGGCACTCGCAGCCCAGCCGGGGGCTGGCTGAGCTGGCGTGTAACACACCCCACTTTGCAGGGGCTCCTGCTGGGCAAGTGGGGCTCAGGCAGCAGCAGCCCTGGTAATCTGCAGCCCCAGGACAATGACTTGTGTCGCCTTCTTCCACTGGCAGAGTGTAAGAGCCTGCAGGCCTGGAGCCCCGCCTCCTTCATGTATTTATTTAGCCCCTTGCTTTGGATAAGGCAGACACTCGATGAACACAGAATGAAAAGTCTTTTTTTTCTCCAAAATAGAAGACATTAAAAAAAGATGTTGGTTAGATCACTTTACAAAATTCAATTCTCAAAAAAAAATTCAGTTCTCAAAATAGGTAGAGAATAAATGCAATTTTATTAGACAGTTCAGTTTTGTCTTAATTTTTTTACACAGTGTTATAAAAATGAATTAACAAAATGCCTTTCTTTGGCAGTTCTTTAAAAAAGTAAACATAGAGTTCCCATCTTATCCATCAATTCCACTTCTAGGTGTATGTGCAAGAGAATTGAAAGCACATATCCATGCAAAAAACTGTAGCAGCACTATTCATAACAGCCCCAAAGTGGAAACTGCCCAGATGTCTATCAAGTGATGGCTGGATAAACAAAATGTGGCATTCCATACGGTGGAGTATTATTCAGTAGTAAAAAGGAATACCAGATATATGATAAACCATGGATGAACTTTGAAAACAGCATGTTTTATGAAAGAAGCCTTGCGTGAGAGACCCATATATATTGTATGATTCCATCTATACGAAGTTTCCAGAATATGCACATCCATAAAGACAGATAGTAGAATAGAGGCTGCAGCAGCTGGGGGAGGAGGACATGTGGAGTGAGTGCTGATGGGTACAGGATTTCTCCTGGGATGAGGGAATGTTCTAGAACTAGAGAGTGGGGGAGGCTGCACAGCCTTGTGAATATGCTGACCAGCCCTTTAAAAGGGTGAATTTTATGGTATGTGAATGATATCTCAATAAAGCTGCTATTTATTTTTAAATTCCTGTCTTCGTGGGAGTGGAGAATATCTCTGCACAGGTTTTTGTTTTAGTTTTTCCTCTTATCCTCTGAAGGAATTCCCTACATAAAAACATCTTGTAAATTTTCTGTTTGGCAATAACAACTTAGTTACCAAAAAAAAAAGCTCCTCCCGTATTTGGCAAAATTATAAAGCCCAAATAATCTACTTTGATGTTTAATCATTCTAGAATCACCCGCTGTTAAGTTTATAAGTTTATAAGACTTTAACCAGAGAAAGCTTAAAAATTAAAAGTGAACGTTTAATTGTTAACAATTAAACTCTTTAAGTCAGTTTATCAACCCTAGAAGTTATTTTCACTTTTTTTTTTTTTTTGGATCCCTACAGGAGAAAACTTGCCTTGAGAGTGTGATGGAGTAATAAATCCAGTTAAAACCTCACTTGGACCCCAGACAGTGATGTCTAGTGACCACGTTGTTCCCCCACATTCTAGAAAGGCCCACAACATGCTCTGGAGGGCCCAGGTGGGCCTGCAGAGCAGGGGAAGGAGCCTGGGCTTGGCAAACTGAGCTCTGGTCAAGTTAGCTTCATTGCTTAATAGTTTTATGATCTCAGTAGCTGGGACAGAAACTTAACCTCTCTTCCTTCATCTGCAAGACACATTCTGCCTGCTCAGTGGGGTCATAGTGAGGAGAACATGAGATTCTTGGAAGGGAAGGTGAGCAGTCCTGGGCAGGGAGTGGAGTGGATAGCTAGTGAGTGGCTGTGTGGACGTTCAGGTGAGCGGCCCTGAGCAAGGCTGCCCACCATTCTGAGACTCTGTCCCCTCATCTGTTGAGTAGAACTGATACATCACGGCTGGCTGTGAAGGTGAAATGCATTCAAGCATATGCAGCATATAGTAGGTGCCCAATAAATACATTTCTTCCTCCCTTTGTTCCTTCCTTCCTACCTCAAGTAGCCCTGGGCCCTCGCTGGGGGCCAGGGAAAGTGCCCGAGAGAGAAGGTCCCAGCTCTCATAGAGCTTTCGTCTAGCAGAGGGCAGGCAGGCAGTGACCAAGGAAACGGATGACAGACAAAATAATTTCAGGTGCTGATAAGAATCCAACCAGGACAATATGGCAGTGAGAGAGAGAGGGGACGACTGAAGGGAGTCAGGGAAGGACTTTTTAATCTAAAAATGGAGACATCCCCCTACACACTCCCTTTTCAAAACAAAGCCTTTAGTGGAGGTTTTGAAACAAATATTGACGAATTTGGGCGGGTTGTTTAGCAGCAACGGGAAAAATTTCTTCTCAGGGAAGGGCCTGATGGTCTTTGTTTGCTCTAATCGCCCCGTCGGCTTTAGGCATACGATTCAGTCCTTCTCCTTTCTAAAGCCAGAGATGCTCTTTCATTTGGGCACTGGCAAATCCACTTCAGTAAACACCTGAGTTTGAAGGAACCCTTATTTGGTTTGACTGCCTCTGGTCCAAAAGAGTGAATTCTTCAGTAATCAGCACAGAGCAGGATGGCAGGGTGGCATGGGCAGGGCCTCCAGGACGAGCTGTCCCAGCCCCTCCCTGGCCATGAGTGCCGCCGTCCGCCCAGCCAGCCTCGCTCCCCGAAACGGCGACAGGGCCGGCGTTCCCTTTCCTTCCTGAGACAGCGCGCGCGCTTCCTTCGAGTGTCTAGCAGCTTTCAAAGGACTATTTTAAGTATAACAGACAAATTATCTTCAAGTTTAATAACTGTCAAAAAGGAAAAGACTGTAATTAGAACCGTGTGGAATGGAATGCTAGCCTGCCACCTGCAAGCCCGAAGCTGTGCTGCATTACCCGACCTCTCTGAGACTCATTTTCTCGGTCCCCAAATGGGAGTGATGACAACAAGCTTGGAGTCGGCACCATATTGTAGAAAATCCAAAATAGCCTTGGCAAATAGTAGAAGCTCAATAAATGGCATGCTGTGCCCGTGTTTGTAGAACCTGTTCTTTTTAAAGGAAAAATTGTGTTCACAGGTGAGTTTTAAAGCTATAAATGCAGTAAAATTTTAAAGAACCCAAACCATAGCCAACTAGTTTCTACTAAAAGTTTGAAAAGATTGAGTAAAGTGAAAAATCTACTCCTTGCCGTAAGCGCCTCAATAGTCATTTCCCTCCCTTTACGTGAGATTTCCTGTTCTGGAATGGGAATATTTGTTGCCGAACTTTAGTCTTGGAAGCTGCTCTTTGAAAATAGCCCATAACTTGTTTTTCTGGTCATTAAACTCAATTGAAGTGCGTTGTCAATGGAAAGCATCATTCTCTATAGGATGTAACAGTATCTTGGGTATAGAAAAGAGCCCCCCCCCCTTCTCATCACATATGCTTGTTGTGTGCAGTCTTTAAGGTATAATGACTAAATGTGAGAGCCATAAAATTTGGTTGAATCGTGTTGAGCTGATATTTATCCAGTACTCACCAAGAGCCAGATGCTCTGGGGTAGTGCTCCAGGCCATTTTACAGATGGAGTGACCTGCCTAAGCAGGGTTTAAACCCAGGCAGGTGAACTCTATAGCACATACCACAACCTCTCGGCAAGTATTTAATCTTCCATTAATAAAAAATTAAATTGTTTTTGAATATTGCATTCAACTACCCATTTAAAGGATATGTGTGTGTGTGTGTGTGTGTGTTTTGTGGGAGTATGCCCAGGGAGAAATGGCTGTAGGTTAAAATCTGTCATTAGCCTGAGAATGCTGTTAACTTACAGGATTTACTAGAAACCAAAGCACAGAAAGAGCCTCCCTTCCATTTTGAGATTACATTGGTCGAGAAAGAGACAGTCGAATGAGAAGTGCCACTAACACTGAGATTTGTCTTCGGTTCCTCTCTTTAGCCAGACTGGTGGGGCGGGACGGATGAGGCTTATTGTTGAACAGTTTTAACTTTCAGATGAGAATTGCATGAAACGTTACATTTACAAGAAGCGTTAGGAGCCTGTTATGCAGGGTATAATAATTTTGTGAGCAGCGCTTTATTTTAATAGGAAGACCTTGTACCATAGTAGGTACAGTTGACGGAGCCCCTGATCAGGAACCAGGACCCTTAGCCAGAGGCCCAGCCAGAATTAGGGTCTGTCCTTGAGATTTGAGCAGGACAGGCCGCATCCGGTTTTGAATATAGATGCCGATGTCAGCGTGGCGCCTGGGGCTGTCTGGAGCGTGTGACTCCTTGCTCTCTGCAGCGTCCTTGGTCCTCTTCTCTCTGCCTGTGGGCACAAGACAGGCACTGCCCTTTACTCTTAGTAGCCATCGCCTGCTTTTACCTCTTGGGGTTTTTCTGTTGAAACGTTCAACTGTGCACACAGCACACGGTCATGGCGATCCCATAGTGTGTAGGATGAGGTTCAATCCCGCTGCATGTAGGATGGGATACACCTTTGCTTAGGGGCTCTGGTAACCTCAGAGATGCAACAGTAATGCTAGTAGTGACAGTTGACATCGAGCGAGTGCTTGCTGGTGCCACGTGCACTCTAAACTTCTTAAAACTCTCTCAAACAGGTTTGGTGTTTGTCTCCATTTCAAAGAAGGCCCCGAGCGGAGAAGTAACTTTCCTAGGGTGTCAGAGCTTGAAGTAGCACAGCGTCTTGGGGTGCAGGCAGGTGACAGCAGGTCTGTGCCAGCGGGGTCCTTGGGGAGCATCTGCTGAGCACCCACAGTCCCTGTCCAGTACAAGAGCCCAGCTGCTGCATGCGCTGGTCCCTAGCGCCTTCTCTCCTGCCCCAGGTGGCCTGGCCACACGCAGCTCCCCTCCCCTCACATCAGACTGACTTTCCAGTGCAGTTAGTGGGTAAAGAGGGTCTGACTCCTTCTCAAGTGAGCACAGGACACCACCCACCCTGGTGGGCCCCCTCCCTCACATTAGGAAGGTCACCTTTTAGCTCCTCAGGCCTTGTGGGGCCAATTCAACACCGTGTTTTTTCATCCATTCACCAGCTCCCTGTTGGGACTCTGTGGGAAGGGTTTGTGATGGAGCATCCTGAGACTTGACAGTTTAGCCTTGAGGGGGTGCTCAGCCCGAGGCAGGGGTGGGGGACCACCTCAGCACCGTCACTTCCCACCCCACCTTGGACGTTGTGGTACGAGACCATTGCACACATACGGTGTGGGGTAAATGTCTGCTCAAATAAAGGTTTGTACCACTTAGGCCCTGCACACGTTTCTTCCAAGAACTTCTTAACCAAGGCAGTGGCCACTCAAGTAGAAAGATCCAGAAGGCACAGCCTCCTTTGCTTTCCCTGGGCCACAAACATGGGCCTCTACAGGATTTTATCTGCAGTCACATAGCTAATTTATACACAAACCATGCAATCAGGTTTAAATTTAAATATCTATATATATTTCTAGCATGAAGTGTAGAAAACAAAACAAAGATTTCTGTACACTTCATGAAAATCAGATAGACATTTTGCCCCATTTGCTTCTGTGATGCCTCGTTTTTCAAATAGAGAATATTACCAATACAGCTAAAATTCCACTTCCATCCCTTTCCCCCTTCTTCCTCAGATGTAAATACCAACCTAAAATTGATGGTTCATTTCCATGTTTTTGCATTCATGACAGTGCTTATGCATTCATGAACTATATATTGTTTTTTTTGTATGTCATTTATATATACAAATGGTATCTTATGATCTGTAATCCTTTACAACTTTCCTTTTTCACTCAGCATTTCCCTTTGGAATGGAGCATCTTCCCTTTGGAGAGCTGGCTGTGTGGGCTTGTACATGTAGCCTGCTCATTGCTGGGGTGATGTGTCGTACTGCGTGAATGAGCTGCGGTTGACGTACCCACTGCCCTACCGGGAAAGGTCAGGGGAGTTTGGTTGTTGTTCATGCTTGCCCTTGGGTGTGAGTTCAGGAGTTGCAGCGGGTAGATACACAAGTGCACGTGTGCAACCTCAGCTTGGTGGGATGCTGCCCGTGGTCCTCCAGGGAGGTGGGGGGCTGGCTGCACCCCCACCAGGCCCTGAGCACCCGACCCGCCATGTCCTCACCCACACTCAGCGCTCATTGGCAACCTGGTTTCTGCTAATCCGATGAGTGGGAAGTGGTCTGTTGTTTACTTTGCATTTCCTTCTGTCTGGTGGGGGTGAGCATCTTTTTGTACAATGGCTGGCCCGAACAGCTTCCTCTTTTGTGACTTTACTGGTCTATCCTTCGCCCATTTTTCTACCGGGCCGTTGGCTGCCGTCTCACTGCTTTGCAGGCGCTGTCATATTCTGAATCGCAGTGCATCGCTGGGTGTCCGTTGCTCACGTCCTCTCCCAGGCTGTGGCTGGTCTGTCATACTGTCCTTTGCCATCTGTAAGGTTTAATTTTAATGCAGGTAAGTTTTTTGCATTTTGCAAGATTTATGCTTTTTTGTATCTTATTTCAGAAATCTTCCCTGTGTTGATATAAAAACAATCTCCTGAGTTTTCTCTCAGTGGTATTTCGGTTTTGCTTTTCACATCGGGACTGTAATGCATTCGTGTGGATGGTGATTGGGGTGGCCACCTAATTTTATCTTTCCTTTGAGAGCTGGTTGTCCCAGAACCATTTACCAGAAAGTCCACCTTTCCCCAGGGAGTCACTTCAGTGCCTCTGCAGGTTCCCGGCCCCCTTACCTCTGGGGCCCCTGCAGCACACTGCGCTGTTTGGACTGTTAACTATATTGCTACCGTAATTATTATGAGGTGACCTCTTAAGCCTTGAGGTGTGGTCAGGGAAGGCCCCCCACCCACGTGCTCTTCAAACCATCTAGACCCTTTTGGTGCTTTATTCTTCCATGTGGGTTTTGGAATCATCTAGTTCCATTAAAAATGTTTTAAAAATTCTCTGGGGATTTTAGTTGGCATTTCATAGAATTATTACATTAGTTGGGGGAGAATTTATAAATGGTTTAGAGTTTTGCTGAAGTTATCTTAGAGCTGCTTCTTAGGTGAATCGCATTCCACGTATGGCTCGAGGGGTACGTAAAATCTACAAAGGCTTAATTTACTCTGCTTCATTATGTGGATACAAATAGTCCGCAGTGAAGGATTGATAACTATAGTCTGAAGCCAGGCATAAAAATATCCACCCCCCCCCCCCCCGTTGTCGTAGGTGGCTGTGATTAAGATCAGGGGAGAGGTCGGCTGAGGGCCTCCTAGCACTGACTACTCCCTTCAGAAGATGGAGTGGTTCTTCATTTTTGGCCCAGGTCATCAGTAGCGTAAAGCCATTACTGTCTATTGGCTGTTTGGTTTGTCTGAAATATGGGGCTGGTCTCAGCCTATTTCCCTGGGGTCAGGTGTTTTCACATAATCAAAGTGTCAGGAACTCGTCGTGTGTGTGTGTGCGTGCGTGCGAGCGTGCAAATTAGCCATCTCTGGGGAGGAACTGACAGGGCTAAGGATTCGGAGACATTCTTTTGCGCCTCTGCATTTTAAAACGTGCCTTTTTATTACTGGAGGGTTTTCAGGCTTATTCTGGAGATAAGCTTGTTCGGCTGTTAGCTGCACGTGGTTTTGAAACTGACCATTTGTGAAGCTGTCAACCATTGGCAAACTGAAGAAAAATGAAGACGCCTTTTCTCTTGATGTGCGCTCAGGGACTTTGCTCAGCCAGCACAGTTCCCATGGCCTGTTCAGAAGAGGGCGATAGCTCCTGTTTCCTTTAATTAAAAGTTCAAAATACGTCTATTTCTATTTATTTAGTTCAGATATAAGCAACCCCATGAAAAGTATATATTTAAATGATTGCTTTGTCTACCAAAGTAAAAGGAAAAATATTGGTGCCAATAGTGATATGAGACTAGAAAAAGAAATCTGTGATTATATGAATGGGGATGGATAAATTAAAAATTTATGGCCAGGTTAGGCTGGGCTAATAATGAAAAATAGAACTTGTGGTTTTACTGTCTTCACTGTTACAAAAGAAGGGAATATGATATTTATGTGTTTCCTTTCCTTTTAATGAATATGATTTTGAGATATATTTTTATTTGAACAAATTCATTTGTACTTGAAACTAGATAAAATGTTTGACTGTATATTAGTTTTCTTCGTTGTAAGTGTGGGAAATCCTTTCCTTGGTAACCCTCTTTAAGTAAATGAACTGATTTGTTAGAACCAGAAGAGTTAAGAGTAATTTTTATTTAAAAATTCTTTTTGCATTAACACATCTGCAGCGTTGAGGAATATATGGAAAATTGAAATAGCGCTTCTCTCCTGCCGTGTCTCTAGCAGGTCAATAAATCACCTTTTTTTTTCCTTTTAAAATGTCTGGCCTTGTAATTTATGTTTGCATAACCCATTACTAAATTCATAGTCGGTGTTTTAGTTGGCAGGCATTATTCCAGGGGATTCTGAAGATCTAAAAAAAAAAAAAAAAAAGAAATACAGAGCCTTTGTTAGTATTTATACTTATAAAGTAGACATTTTCTTTTCTTTTTTAAAGAGTAATGAATTGGGTTTTTAAAAGAAAAATTCGGAGCTATTTACCTTTTGCTTAAGCAAACAATATTCAGGCTGTATTCCTGCCTTATCAATTGAAATGGATTTCTTAATGGGCCTTACAGTTTTCTTTTCTTTCTTTTTTTAAATTCAAACCAGTAAAAGCAAAAGATTCTGGTATTAGGTCATACTCATTTTTATATGATTTTCAGTGGTTCCACTTTGCATAGAAAATAGAAATACATGTTTCAGTAAGTTTTAAAATTCTTAAGTGCAGTTGAGCTGTTTCAGTTGTAACGTGAAGATGAATATATTCATTCATGTTTTACGCGACAGGGTTCTTGAACAGAAATAGAAATGTTCAGAGTTAGTTCAAATGTGTGTGGCTTACCTTTGAGACTTTCTAATTTTTAGCCAGACATTTAAAAGTAGTCATTATGCTTCTAGTCTTAAGTCAGAAAACTTTTAAAGCTTGGCTTTGAAACGGTGAACAAAAGTTATTTCTGTTTTCTCGTGTTAGTTTTTAAAAGTGATTTTATATTAGTGAGAAGGCCAAAAGGGCCACTTACAGCTTTCAGAAGAAGTTTAGTTTATCTGATCATTTTTCCCTCTCTGCTTCTCACCCCGATCAGCTGGTTAGTAATATTTTCAATACAAAATATGCATTTCAGTCCATCAAAACCTCTTTGGCCCTTAGACGAGAAATTGTGTCCCTCCTTCCCCGCCCCCAGGGAACCTTAATATAGTTATGAGGAAGTCTGCACCTCGTTGGTCTCTTTGTGAAATAGAACAAGTGTTATTCTCCAAGTGATAGTGGCATGTTTAAAAAAAGTCAAAATTTGACATGTTCTAACTGTGGTCTAAAAGGCAGGTTGTGCTGTATAAAAGTTTGAAAATCTCTCTTCTAACTGCTCTTCCTCTCCCCCAACTAAATTAGGGATTAAAACTGAAGAGAATTTTGTTTCACTTTTATTTATTTTAATGACAGCTGATTTGACACTTTCCAAAGTACCTTATTTTCATTATACTATTATTTCATCATCAGATGCTTACTGTGGTTGGATTGCTCTGATCACCTTCCACAATTACAAAATAGTTTCATTTGGATTCAAAAGGTGCCTCCTCTATTTCTGCATTGGCTTCTAGAAACTCTGGGGTCCTGCTATCCATTCTTCCTGATGAGGTGCAGGGTTTCGAGAACCGATCCTACTTTTTAAAACTCAGCTCTCAGACCCGAGCCTCTTGTGATCCTTAGAGGAACACTGCTGGTGGTGAAAACTGGCATGGATCGCAGCCCTCCTTAGACGAGAGGTACGTTTGAGGGTTTTCGTACAGGGTTCTCCTCCCGCTCCATCCACCTCTTCCCCGGTCTTTGAACTCGGAGGCCCTGTTGTTAGGAGATTTGCAGTTGTGTCCCAGAAAGCTTTTCCGCCGAGGGGAAGGTGCGGTGCCAGAAGCTGGAAGAAAGGAAAAGGGAGGTGTTTATCACTCTTAAGATGCCTTCCAACTTTTATTATTAACTCTTTTTCCAAAGTAAACTTTCAGATTTGTTTCAAGTAAATTCTGGCCGAAGTGCAGTTGGGTTTGCCTAGTTCTCCAGGAGTAGTGGTGAAAACAGCACCACTCCTGGGCGTGGTGGGGAGGACTTCGCATAGTGAAGTGGAGAATATCTGAAGGACACAGCTGCTGCCGGGACCTGGAGAGTGTGGGAGCAGGCCCGAGGCCCTGTGGTAGCCCTGCCACGGTTCTGGATAGCGCAGCCAACGCTCTGGCATCCGCTGTGCGTGAGGCCTTCGGAGGGGCACTGAGGGTCCATGACCTTCTCCATGGCACTCCTGTCCCTACCAGTGAGATTGAAGCAGTAATTGACCATGTCAGTATCGAGTGAGAGCTGGCCAGTGGACGTGTGAAGCAAAGAGAAAGGGCTCTGAGGCATGTGCAGGAGCCCTGACCTGGTCAGGTGCGATGGCCTTGGGAGTCGCTGAAGAACGTGGACCTGGTTCTTCTGTCGGAGGCCCTGCGGAGGGTTAAGAGGCTACAGGGTTAGGAGTGACGTGGCCAGGTTTACATTTCACGGAGCAGGAGCTGCAGGCTGCAGGGTAGAGGAGGGATTTGGGGAACAAGGGCCGAGCCAGACAGAGCAGCTCTGAGCTGTTAGAATGGACTCTTGGAGAGGCGGCACATTCTGGAAATTGGGATGCAGTGATTAATATTCATTCAGCAGATGCTTATTGTGCCAGGCACTGTTGTGGTCCCTGAGGCTGCAGCAGTGAACAGAAATATCAAACTCCCTGCTCTCGTGGTGCTTCCTAGCGGAGGAAGCAGTCCATACGCCAGGAGATGAAGAGAGCCCTGGAGGGCTGCCTGGAGCTCTGCCGACCCGCTCTAGCCTGGGTCCCTCTGAAATGATGGAGGCCAATTATTTAGAGTCATTACATCAGGGTTCGTGTTTCTTAATGGTTATGAAATCAATTTCATCTCCAGCCACCTTACCTCAGTTATAAAGCTGTCCTAGGACATGCCTTTCCCCAGGCCCCACCCTCGAGGTCGTAAGACGGATTCTCCCAGGGAGGACCTGGGGACCTGCATTTAGAACACGCGCCTTGGGCCTTCCCAGGAGGTGCATTTGGGGAACCCACTCAGGCCAGGGCCTCCCTCCCTCTCCTCCGAGTCCCCTTGCCTGCCTCCTGCCAGCTCCAGGGCTCGGCCAAGTTGAGACTTTTTGTTCCTCCATGCCATAATTTAGGATGTTCCCTCCCTGCGGGGCAGGAGGGAGCCAGGGCTGTGCTTTGCCTTTCCCTGTCTCCCCTGGGGGAGTGGGCCAGGTGGGAGTGCACCTTACGCTCTGCAGGCAAGATGTGAGAGCCCTGGAGGTTAGGAAGGTCTGGTGTGAGGCATGTGACCCTGCAGGGGTCCTCGGGGTCATCTAGTCTGGTCTCCTTAGTTTGGCCCTGAGGGACTGAGGGCCAGGACTCGGCTGAGGCTGCGTGGCAGTGCTGGGCAGAGCCGGGCTTTGGCTCAGGCCAGAGTTTTCAGTCACTCAGGCGCCCGGGCCCCTTCCCGCCTCAGCACCTGCTGTCTGAGGGCCGTGGGCCAGCTGCGGGTGGAGGCAGCGTGGGCCTTGGAGGTGGGCTGCGGGTGCGGGAAATCACGGCCGAGGCCCCGGCCCCCAGGAGCACTTAGTGCTGGTGCTCTCTGTGCCGTGCCTCGAAGTGCGTGTGTGTTGCATGAACTAAAAGTAATTTTACGAGCAGAAAGTGTGCCTATAGCAGTCACCGAAACTAACTCTCCGAGCTGACCGCCTGCCGGGCAGGGCGCTTCACAGGTAGGCCTTGCGCCCTCTCGGCCTGCAGAGCTGGCGTGGTTGTCGCCGCGTCTTATGGAGGAGGAGCCTGGGGAGGCGGCCTGGCCCCGCACCCTGCCCTTACCTCTCTGCTCTGCCGCCTTCTGCACCGTAGCCGCCAAGCCACACAGGTCTCCAGTTTTCCCACTCATGACATTAGTGGTTTCCTCTTCCTCTCTTCAGTGTCCCCACCACCTCCCTGCAGGTCTGGGGATAGTGGGCACCGACTCTTGTTTGTCTGTTTCTTTACTGTATGGCAGGGTCACATTTCATTATTTTTCCATGTGAGGATTCAGTTATTGTAGCAGTATTTGTGGAATTTTTGTTTGTTTGATTTTGTTTGTTTTTTGGGAAGTACATGGACTGGGAATCGAATCCGTGTCTCCCGCATGGCAGGTGAGAATTCTACCACTGAACTACTCTTGCACCCCCACCACCTTTTATATATATAAATGGAGAAAATCCTGTTCATCATCTCTTCCACATCTATCCCTAACCCTCACCCCCACCAAGAGCTGGCAGAAGGGTGAATAATTGAATTATATTAGTGAATATACTCATCCGGCTACTCATGGGGCTTTAATTAAATCGGTGAATGAGAAAGGTTGATATCTATGTTTTGAATTCTATTTTTTTTGGTTACACTGTACTGCCTTTATTTTTCTAGTGCTGGAGTAAAGGATCCTCGTATAAAATCAGGTCTTCCTTTGGGGAGGGAGGTAAAAAAAAAAAAAAAAGCCATATTTAGACCTAGGAGCCTATGCTGTGCTGGCATTTTGGGTAAGACTGCAGTTACACTACAGTCAGAAAGGACTTAAAAAGACGGGGTGGGGGGGGTTGAGGAGGTGGGAGGGGATGGGTGACTTTTCCAGCTTCTGTGATCTGGAAAATTACATGGTGTAATTCTCTCTTTTCTGGTTCACTTCCATGAATTTTGACAAACTAACGCAATCCATAGTAGTTAGCACGCTAATTAAGATTACATTTCCATGACCCTCTGAGATTCTTCTGTGCCTCTTTGAAGTCAGCCCCTTTCCTCAGCCCCAGCCCATGGCAGCCACTGATCTGGTCACTGTTCCTAGAGCTTTGCCTTTTCCAGAATATCATATAAATGGGACCACACAGTAGGCAACTTTGAGTCTGGCTTCTTTCATTGAACGTAATGCATTTGAAATCCAGCAATGTTGTTGCATGTTTCAGTGGTTCCTTCCCTTTTTTTTGGTCTGTTAAGTAATATTCCATCGTATGGAGGTACCACAGTGGGGGTAGTTTTCTAAAAGTAGTCAGGCAGTACTTATCTCAGGAGCCCCAATAGCCAGTCCTTTTAAAACTGTCTGCAGCCTCACATCCAATCCTACCTGGTACCGACTGGTTTAATAGGAGGCTGGGTAATTACACTTTCTATCCATATTAAGAATGTTCACGCGCTCTGCTGTTTCGTCTCCGTTTGCATTACTTTGTCACTCTCATCCTCAGCATGAGTGGTCCTCATTGAAGAAGGAGAATTTAAAGCTGCCCAATTTGTGACGTGCTGTAACGAAGGAGGAAAGAATTGGAATGCTGTTGGAACTAGAGCAGATCCAGGGATGCGATAGATCCACTGGCGATGGAGGTGGAGGGTGTCTGCGGTGGGCACACAGTGTGACAGGCACATGCAGTGGGCACACAGTGTGACAGGCACAAGGCCAAAGCATACAGTTACCCAAATGAGCAGTGCTGCGACGAAACCAGTGTCTTGCTGTTTCAGTCCTCTGAACTGTATGTGCTCTTCTTGTAGTCTTTGTTACTAATTCTTCTGTCCTTTAACTTTCCACGTGAATGTGATTTTTCTCGGTACTTTCTTTGTAAGAATAATTGTTCGGACCCTTCTGAATATTTGGCTGAGCACATTATTGTTCAGGACGCATTTGTGGGTTGGCTGATGGATTACACGTTGCAGTGCAGGGGTCGACTGAAGGATCCAGACCCAGCCTGGCCCAAGGATGCCCCCGAGTCATACTGCTGTCACAGCTGGGTGGGGCTTTGCAGTCAGTCGTCCATCCTCCCACATTGCTCAGGAGAAAACTAAGGCCCAGAGAGGGACGATGGCTTGTCCAGGGTCACCCAGCAGCCCATTAGAAGGGTTGGGTCTCAGACAGTTCTTTGGACGGTCTCCCCTGGGGCCCTTCTTTGTCCAGAGAGAATGGCCAGGGTGACCTATGGGAAGGGCCTGCTTTCTGCCCTGTAATAAACAGCTGTGCACATCTCATGTTCATACTGTAAATTTGAAATATCAGGAGGAAAAGGGCAGGGTGCCATGCTTCCTTGAGGCAGGTGGCTCTTTTTAAAGCTGGAACTTGTTGTTGCTGATCTGACCTCGTTTCCATGGAGGCAGCAGCCAGGCAGCTTGTTCCTATCATCCTGAGCCTGGTGGAGCCTCAGGCCCCCTGGGGGAGCGAGTCCCCGAGGGGCACGGCCAGAATCTCCCTCCCACTTAACTTCTGTTACAGGAGTTTAATTTGAAGGCAAAGCCAGGTAATTGTTGGTCCCACCCTGCACTTTCCCAAGAACTCGCACAGTGGTGGCCTTTGTCATCGCAGGGGGACCCCTCCTTCATGACTCCACTCAGTCGCATATGTCGGGGGTGGAGACACTTCCGGGTAGAGTATATGGCTCTCCTCACTGTTTATTGTAAGTCTGAAAGATGAAAATAGGACAGGCATTTAGCATCTTTGTTTTGCACTAGAAATGAACTCTTCAAGAAATAAATATGTCAATGGAATCTATTCCTTGAAATTAATTCCATCAGGCTCCTGGATTTCTTTCTTGCTGAGGCTGCAGTTTGGCAGTTGCAGTTTGATAACCTGATTGTGAGAGTAGATTCGTCTCCTCTCTTGGGCAGTAGTTTTTAACGTCCTGGCATTCCTGAGCTTGGTCTGTTTCATTTCATGCTGGGATCACAGCTCAGTAATGAAGCCTTTATTATATTAACTAGTCAACAGATACATTCTTTGAAGAATTCTCAGTTTTTGATTACCCCACATAAGGCTTTGGACACAGTGGTTCTGGGGACAGTTCACATTACTAAATTCCAGATCTAATCGCGTGCCTTAAAAGACTAGAAAATGGTACTAACAACTTGTTAGATCACAGGAGCTGGAAAAGTCACCCATCCCCTCCCACCCCGTCTTTTTAAGTCCTTTCTGTCTGTAGTGTAACTGCAGTCTTACCTAACATGCCAGAACAGCATAGGCTCCTAGGTCTGTTTTGCATTCATTGGGGTAGAAACATACCCAATTTCTGTTCCAGTAGGTGGAGAAGATGCTTAAATCCTAGAAGCACTGCTTACCTACCTTTTTAGGGTATTGCAGGTTTAGCTAGAGGGCTGGAGGACGTCCAAAAACATATGACTCAGGGAGCAAAAGACAACTCCCACAGCTAACAGGGTGGAGGCTCACAGCTGGGACAGGAAAATTCCCAGCCGGGAAACTGCCTGTCTGCAACACAGACACATTGGGTCATGGATTTGCTTTCACAGAATAAGCGAAATGGAACAAAAGTTCTTTGAATTCTCATTCCAAGAGGCTCAGTTTCTGCAGGTGTGTCTTTCGATCTTAACTTGTATTCAGTATTATTTCAAACAATTTTCATTTTAGGCGGTGTCTACTCCAAATTGAATAGCTAACTGAAAAGGGGAGACAGTCTGCCACCCATGCCTCTACCAACTGCTAGTCTTGGGGCAGAAAGCGAGGGGTGTCTTTCCCTACAAGACCCCTTTGCTGCCCAGTTTTCTCTCCCCTGCCTTTCTTTTTCCTTCAGCTGGCTGTGTACCCTGGGCCATCTAAGAGAGAGCAGCTCCCCCATCGCCTCCCAGCTGCTCCCCAGTGTGTCCGGCTCTCAGTGCCTAGCGACATGGGTTCAAACCTCGAGAAAAACACTCAGCTTCTCTGAGCCTCAGTTAACTGGGATGGGAGTTGCTCCTTCTTAGGATAGCCGTGGTTCGGTAGCCAAGGCTGCGTGTCACTGAATAGCGCCGTGAGCTGCACACCTGCTGCCTGGAGCACTCCTTCCCAGCCTGGTGAGTGCTCAGAGTACGTAGAATAGCGAGCGGTGGCCAGTTTTTAGCCTTGCACGATGTGGTGTCTTAGGGCTGCCTCTCCAGTATCCGGTGTCTGTGCAGGCTGCAGAGGGTGGAGCCCTGCACGCAGGTGTTGGCAGCCAAAGGAGGAGTTGGGGCAGAAATAGGGTGGGAGTGGTGATCCTTAATGGTATGAATTTTTTGGTTAAAAACAAAAACCAGTGGTTAGGTTTGTGGGTACCTTTTGGATTTTACAGGTTCTGAATGTAATTTTTGTCTGGGCCGTACACACAGAACAACTCCTGCCCCATGGGCTCTTAATAAATACTGCTAAACCGCATAATAGTACGTGCAGATATCGTTGGCGCTCTAGCATAGAGCTAGATCTAATGGCACCTTTCTGATGATTCTGTTTGTTGAGCTTCGATGTTCTTATCTTGTCCTGCAGTGTTGTAGGAATCTGTATAGTGTCCTACCATTAGAGCACATCTTTGCTTTTTTTAAAATAGAAAGAAAAAAACAATTTTCATCATTAAGATAACGTGGGCTAATTGTAAAACATTTGATTAATGAAGAAAAAAAGTCACTCCAAATCTTGCCATCCCACGGTAACCACGTTAACATTTGCAAACACACAGTTTGTTCAATAAATATTGAGAAGCACTTTCTCTGCCAGGGGCTCTGAGATCATGTCGTGCGTGCTTTTTTGTAAGCTCTTGTCTTTGCTTATATGTGTGCCTTGTCCTGGCCAGCATATTGTTCTCGTGGCTGCTTGGCATGGCAAGGCTTCGGCTTTCCCTTGCTGAGCTAGCCAATTTCCGATTGATGGAAATTCAGGCTGCTTGTGATTTTAAGTAAACCATTTCTAATCATAGAACGTGACAGCTTGAGTGACGTACCAGTTCTTGCCAAACTCTATTAATGCCGGAACTCGGGAAACAAAGCTGTTTTTCCTTTAGTTGACTGGGCTTAGTTGTTCCCAGGTTCAGGTGACCCAGGCCTGGCAGGCAGGTAATTGATGGAGTAGGTGACTGATCGTCTGAAACGTGGGAGGGAGCCCTGTCCTTGCAGAGAAGGTCTGCCCAGCTGCTGCTACCTTCACCCCGCCATCTCCTCCCAGGCACTTACTGGCACGGAGGGAGCTGGGTGCTGTCTTAGAAGAGCATTCATCCTGGAGCAGGGCCACGTGAGAGTGTCCTGCAGAGTGAGTGGGAAGGGGTCTCAGACCCCTGCTGGGCTGCCGCACTCAGCTTTTCCTCTGTTCCTCTGCGAGGAAAACAAAATTCCTGCGCTTCCCGAGGAGGATCTATTTCAAGTATATGAATTTCAAGTTTATTGCAAGTTTATGGTGTTAAAAGAAAGTGATGCACCCCTGGCAGTCAGCAGTCTCAGCAGCATTCCGCAGACATACCTGCTGGGAGGTAGGCAGTGCTGCGTGCTGAGCTTCTAGCTCATGGGCCAAGGGCCCCACTAAGCCGACCGATGGAGGGCAGAGGTAAGAGTAGCTGTCTCCTCCTCTCCGCAGGGTAAGACTGTTGACCTTCCACCCTTCTCACTCTGATGGGGAGGGAGACGAGGACAAGAGGTAGAAAGACCAAGTTTGGGTTGGAACCAGGGGCCCTGAGTCTTTCTGCTGAGTTCCTACTGAGGACGGGGTCTCCACACCCACTTGGAGTCTCCTTGTGGGTGGCGCTGCATCTCTCTCTCTCTGTCTCCGGCGATTCTGGTTTTGGGTGTTTCCCTGAGACCTGTGCCTCTTGGCTGGTACGCTTGCTCCCCAAGGGTCCTACCAGACCACAGCAATCCCCTCAGCCGGCCCAGAATGCGAGTGGGAACATCTAGCCAGCACCTGGGAGGGCCAGAGCCCCCCAGCTAGCCATATGGGTACAGACTGAATCCCCTGTTCTGCCTGCCAGTTCTGCCCCATTCAGTGTCAGGCCACTGGGCCTCTTTTCTGGAGGTAGATGTTGCCTTTGGTCTGGAGGTGAGTGCCTGAGGCAGGACCAGTAGATGCTGGGTCTTCAGATCTAGGGCCATGAGAAGGGGAAGGTCAAGCAACATCATGTGGTGCCTGCTTCTGGACCCCCCCATTCAGCATACAGATGCCCAGAGGCCAGTGGGCCTGCGGGGCAAGTGCAGGGTGCATGGCAGGCCATGGGAGTCCAGTCTGGGATCTCCTGCCAGCCAGGGGAGAGCCGCGGAAGGTGCTTGATGCAATCTGCTCCTCCTAGGCAAGCCGAGTTCTGCGGGCTCAGCCACGGGATCTGTGATACCCACCGTCATTTAGGTACCAAGTCTAACACAACCGAAACAGCTTAGGGGAACGAATAGTGTATTGCCAGGAAAGTAAAATAAATTAAATGGTCATTAGTAGCTCTACTGAAATTGTGAATAAATTCCCTCTCTTTTGGCTTTTGTAAATTATATGCACTATTTAAAGTGGCGCAGGGACTGAAGGAGCCCCGTGCTGACCGAGTGTCCTCTGTGTCATGCAGTGTGCTGGGTGCTGGTGAGACACATATTGAGCTGATGCTCCGAGTGACAGTGGGTCTCCGAGGTATCCACGTGTGTGCCAGGAGAACCTGCTTCAGGTCAGGGCTGTGGTTCCTGGGGGAGGAGGACCTGGGTGCCTGGGAGGGGTGGGGGAAGGACCTGGGTGCCTGGGAGGGGTGGGGGGAGAGTCTGTAGTGTAGTACAGATTCTGAACCCAGGCCTGCTGGTCAGAGATTTGGGGCTGCACAGGCCCAGGGAAATCACACGTGGGAGGCGCTGTTTCTGTCACCCCAAACTGCCCTTGCACAGGAGCCCAGTTCTGGCATCTGGGACCAGGAAGGATATGGCTCTGTCACCTGAGGCTGGAAAGAGCTGGTTTGGGAGTCCAGAGGAGGTGTTTGCTGGTTTAAATAATAAGTTCTACATGTTTCCCCAGGGTCTGTGGTGAGGAGAAAAGGTCATCGGCTTGGAAGCGGTTGAAAGGGGATGGTGCAGAGTCCCTGGTTGAGGCCTGTGGTCGGGGACCGAGGAGGTGATGGCATTCTCTAGCATGAACCCATAGAACAGGCTGACCTTTGACTTCTCCTCCAGAAGTGGCTGAGGGCTTAGCATTTGGGGGGGCTTGGGAGAAGAGACTCACAAGAGGCAGGGGCAGCCTGGTGGCCCAGGTCGGAGGTGACAAGCAGCTGGGAAGGAGGCAGCCTGCGAGGGAAAGAGGACAGGGAAGGAAGACTCATCCCTGGAGCAGTGCAACCCAGGCCTGGGGAGGCCTCTTACCCGTGTCCGCCGGGCTGGCCGGGAGCCTTTTTTGCTCACTTTTTACAGAGCTGAGGGAAATGAAACCAACAGAGGTTGAGCAGCTGGCCCCGGGTCACTAAGCTCGGTTCAGCCTGGCTCCAGCCTTGCTGCTTGACCCCGCTGCCTCTGGGGAGGGCCAAGGGCAAGTGTCAAGGAAGACCAAAGAGGCAACTCCCTGCACAGGCTTGGCCGAGAAAAGGAGAAGGTGCAGGGGGCCGCCGGGCCATCAGTCTTGCTTTTGTGTCTTCATTCAGTGCAGGAGGCCAGTGCTGGGGCAGGGAGAGAGTGGAAGCTGATCTGGAGAGAGGGAAGGTGTGGACAGCCTTTTATTCACTCTAAAATAATCTCACTCTCCCAGGAATGACCCCAAGCTGAAATATTTTTTTTTCTGTAAACCCCTAAGCTACTTCTTTGCACATTGCCACCAGTTTTGTGAAAAAAGGGATTTGTCAGTATGGACAGACGCACACACCAGACATTAGACATGAGGATAACAAGCATTCAGTCTTCAATTTTAAAGTGTTCGATAAACGCTCTAAAATTCTTTTTTAAAAAAATTATTTTTTAAAAAGTCCACAGTGAAATATAAACATCAGTCTGTGAGTTGTTAATTTGGGTAGCATCACATATTTTGGTTTTTAGAATTTTTTTAAAGGAGACTTTTTATGCAGTAAATTAAATATTTTGGGTTAGCGGGCGTGGACATCTTCAGAAAGTTTGGCTTTTTGTTGACAGATTGTTGACCCCTACCAGTGAAGTGTCTGTATTTTCTGAGGACCTTGGCTTGAGAAATTTAATTGGAATGATTTCTGTTGCTCCTGATCTCTCACAAAAAACATTCACATTTCGCCTCCTCTGCAGAGACCTGAGCTGAGCTTTATCTCTGCGTCACTGCTAAGTGTCCCCGCTCTGTTCACAGGGCTATAATTAACTCACAGGACGCCAGGCAGCCAGATTCGGCCAGGCGCCAAGAAATCAGCCCCAATTACTATATTCACATTGTCAGTAAAGCCCACTTCACAGCTTCTGCTAATTTGAAATGGCAAGTTCCAACTTTCCATAGTCAAATTACCATTTTTGTACTATTCTATTACGTGGTGATATTTGTCCATTATTTTGGCTATGTAAACTTGTATTATGATGGGAATTAGTTGTTGAGCATTTTCTAAAATGATTTGCAGTTGCATCTCTTAGATGGGAAAACCATGTCTGCTCGAACTGAGTGAACAGTACGTTCCCTCCATACCCTGGTTTTGTGCTTTAGGAATCAACTTTCCGTAAGGGGATGAAATGCTTTGAGACTCGTAATAAAGGTGAGCATTTCAAATAAGGGGTAGCCTTAGAATCTTGTTTTGTGATTCTCAGTGTGAATGTTGTCTACTTTCTTGATAATCATAGAGCAGGCACTGGCCCTCCCTCTCCTTCCTGGGGTGTTCCCCCCCCCCCCCCGACTGCTCTGTGCTGTCACAGCTCAACTGCCCCAGACTTCACCAGCCTCTTCTCTGACGATTGCTACCCTTTGGCCTCCTGGGGGTGTGGCAGCAGCATTGCTCAGTTCTCCGGGCCTTGTCCTGCCGCGTCGGGTCTTGCCAGCCTGATCAGGGTGTATGTTTTGTTCTCTTTGCAGCAGAGAAACCTCAGAAGGCATGATTGAGGCCGGTGTGCTACTCAAAGTGTGTCAAAGTGTTGTCCGAGGATCCGTGTACTAGAGGGCACACAGATCGAGCAGTGGGCATTCTGGAACATTACAGAGACTCCCAAGTGGCATTTTTATCGAACTAAAATATCAGCCTGCCACAGATTGGAAATTTAAAAATCTGTGGTTCATGCTTCATCACAGATTGTTTGAGAAGTATTGATCATCACTGTTTAACCTCCTAATCTCAAGTTGAATTCCATAGTAACAATGTAATTTGGGTAAGGCAAAGGATTTATTTTTCTTCTGGATAGTGGTCTGTGGGGCACTGTCAGTGGGAGCAGGGGTTCTGAAAGGAGAGGGGGTGATGCACAGCAGGCTCCCTTGCAAGGGATTCGAGACCCCGGGGCTGGCAGCAGGAAGCGTGGGCACCTTGGAGGAACTGGTATCTCTTGGGCACGTCCTGCAGCATCTCCCTCGGGCCTCGGCCCATTCCTTTCCTTTGTGCACTGGGCTTTTGGCCCTGCCCCATCTACCTGCCTTCCTGGATACTTTCCACCATCCCTGGATCCTGATGAGGAGCAGCGGCTCCAAGACGGAGGCCCCCAGTCGACCTTGCCCTCAGTTGGTCCGGCCCCACAACCCTGACTTCGCCTCCCTGTTCAGCTCTTCCCCGCCCCCACCCCCAGTCTCCCTCCCCTTTCCCCCCTGGCTGTAGCACAGGGCTCGGTGACTACAGCCCGCAGGCTCACCCTGGCCCCAAGATTTGCCTGGCCCATGAGCCAAGAATGGCCCTTACATTTTTAAATGGTTAAAAAAAATTCCAAAGAAGAATAATATTTTATGACACATGGAAATTATATGAAATTTAAATTTCATTGTCCATAAATAAAGTTTTATTGGAACACAGCCATGCTTATTCATTTACAGTTGTCTGTGGCTGCTTTTGAGCTACAATGGCAGAGTTAGGTAATTGCAACAAAAACCGTGTGGCCCATGAAACTAAAACATTTACTCTTTGACCCTTTATAGGAAGAGCTTGCTGGCCCCTGTCCTACTGTATATGTCTGTCACGGCTTGGGTAGTTACCATGGCAACCATGTAATTGGTCTCATTGCCTTGGGTCTTATCCCCTTCCAGGCTATCCGCCCCCAGAGTGGTGTTTCTAAAATTCCTTTCTTATTGATTAACTTCGTTGGTTAAAAATCCTTTGGTGGAATCCCACGGACTAGTGTAATGTTTCTTAATGTGTTCGTGGGACCACCAGTCCCCAAATAATAACTCTGGTTATTAAAATGTTCCTGAGGAAAAGAAACCTGCTGAACATTGATTAATCTAGTACCGCCCAAACTATCAACTGTAAAAGCCTTTTTTTTTTCTCTCATTATCTGTTACCATCCTACAGCAGAGGTACGCGAACTTTTACTGGAAAGGGCCACGTAGTAAATACAGGTTTTGCAGGCCTTACTTACTGTCTGTGTTGCAACTATTAGCTCTGCTGAAAAGCAGCCCTAAGATGATACCTAACTGGGCACCATGGCTGTATTCCAATAAAACGTTATTTTACAAATAAGTGGTGGGCCACATTGGCTGGTGGGCTGTAGTCTTGCAGACCCCTGACTCCTGTAGACTGAAGTGGGGTCTCTGGACCAGCAGCAGCATATCACCTTGGAACCTATTAGAAATGCACGTTCTCAGGCCCCACCTTAGACCCACTGAATCTGAAAGTATGGGGGTGAGCCCAGCAGTCTATGGCTTAACCCACCCTCCTGGTTTGAGAAACACTGCCCTGGAACCACGGGGTATGCTTTAGGGAATGGAGACTTGAAGAATAAAGGCTCATGTGCAGGGAACAAAGGGCCTCCCTGATTTCGTGAGTAAACGCTTTACTCAGCCTCAACCACTTGGTTCTAGAACATGCCATCCCTCTTTCAGCTCATGTTGGCACGGGTTCCTTCTGTGCAGAATGGCTCACTCTCCCTAACCAGTGGTGCTCATTTATGACTCTGCTCAGGTATTGCCTTGTCTTGAAAGTGCGTTTGGAAGCCCCCACACACACACACACACTTCTGACCCCACCCTGTTAGGTGCCCTCCCTGCCTGCCCTTGCCTTCCGGGTATGTTAGATGACACTGTTGTTGACCTGTCTGCCTTTCCCACTTGTCTGCTGTGGCTTTGTGGGGTCGTTGAGCCAGGGACCATCCTACTCATCTCTGTATTCCCGGCATGAATTAGGCACCCAAAACATGTTTGTTTGTTGAGTGGCTGAATGAACAAAGGAACAATGTTCTTCGAACTCTGGCTCAGGAGCCACAAGCCCTCTGTTTTCCTTGCCTTGCTTTGTGACTTTGGGCCAATCACTTCCCCTCCCTGAGCCTCAGTTTCTCTATTGTTCACTCACGGTTAAATGAGGTAATCTCTTTGATAAAAACTTGCTTCACAATCGGTTGAGTGGTGGTTGGATTTTCAGTGTGAAGAAGACTAGGGAAGTTAAGTCAGCACTGCAGGGATTCCTAGCTTTGTAGGGTTCCGGGAGGTGCCCATGGCGTAAAGCTCCTCAGTCATTTCCTCCCCATTTCCCCCCGTTTCTGACTCACTGATTGATTGATATTTGGAAATTATGACTCATCTTGTTTGAGAAGGAAAAGGAAATTCTGTTCTCCTCTTTCTCCTCCCTTTCAAATAAGTAATAAATGAAAGTGGCTGATGCTCCATTTGGTACAATAAGAGGCATTTAAATACATTTCTGGTTTTCATAATTGACAGCTTCCTAAAGAAAGGTGCTTATTAGAAGAAAAAAATCTTCCTTTAGTATTTGTCTTTGGCTTTCTTGCCTGTAAAATTATCAAGTAAGTTGGTGCGTGAATTTGTCCTCCCTATTTTTGAAAGATTTGGTGCCAGCTCATGTCTTACCACTGGGGAGTTAAAATACTTCTCTTTTAGTAAGAAATGTGAGGTGTAGCCTCTCCACCTTCAGAGTTTCAAAATGAGTTCACTAGGGTGGTGAGTAATGATGTCTTAAGCCCGGTTTATTAAATGTGAAAGAATACGATGTTCTGGGTTGACATCATGTACCAAATATAGATAAGGCCTGGCTCAGCTGGACGCGAGGCCTGGGGCTCACGCGGGGGCCAGGACTCATTGGATCTTGTGATGTCTGTTCTGTTTCATGACATTGACAATTGAAGACTGTATGTGATCAGCCTCGGCTTTTAAGGGTCTTCAGGGGAATCAAAAAGGGGGGGAGACGGTATCAGTTCACTTCTGACTGTGATATTAGAATTATAGCCTGGAATTTTATATGTGCCATTCACTCTCTTCTGGTTCAGCCTTCCCTGAATCTTTTAGACCCTTGGTTCTTCTGGAAAACTTACCAAGGAGTCAATATCTTTTCAAATTTCAAAGTAGAGGCTCACTAGATGTTAGCCATGGTAGTTATTTATGATTGTTCTCCTTTTAATTATTACTTGCCAGGCACAATATCAAGCATTTTATGTACCGGACGTTCATGATCTGATTTACATGATCAGATTACTGCACACGAGCCTTAGGATGCAGGTACCATAGTAACCCACTGTGGAGACAAGGAAGCTGCAGCTAAGAAGGGCTCTGGAATCCCTTCTTAGGATGCCTAAGAAGGTCCTAAGGGGACCCACACTGGGTCCCTCCACTATGCCCCCGACTTCCCAGTGACAAATTCCCCACCACCTCTGGTGTCCCTGGTGCTAATGACTTCCCCAGGAGCTGTTTCTGAACAAGGGAAATCACATCAAGGAACTGGCTGGAGCATGTAGGGGCCGAGAGCATGGCCTGGGGGTCCGTAGCTGCCCTTCCTCAGGCTGAACATGTGACAGAGCAGAGCCACAGCTCTTGCCCTCTACCGGCACGCAGGCAACTGCTGGCAAAGCCTTGATAAGGTCAAGGAGAAAAGAGGGTAGTTTGGAGGAGAGGAAATCAGGGCCATTGTCTCCCCACCTCTCCACGAAAGGCGTGAAATGCACACAGCCCACATTCGAAGTGAGAGTCGCAAGTCTCCGGTCAAAACGTCGCCCTCCGCGGATGTCGCCAGGGTTAGACTGTTTCCATTTCTGGGTTAGGAGCTGCCTTTTCCGTAGGGGCTGGTTATAGTTATCCCCGGCTAACTTACTTGCATAGGATGCCAGGCTGCAGAATTGTGATCTGACTCATGCAGGAATATATAGTTAGTTCATGACTTGATTGTAGATCGGGCCAGTTTTTAAGTAAATGGATGGATCCTCGAATCAACTTTAGAAAATGTTTTAAAGGTATAACTGGAATGTCAAGTCAGATTTTTCTGAAAGCATTTAGGTATCAGGAACTTTAAAAATGTTTATGCTCAGTTGACCCAGCAATCTAACTTTTAAGAATCCATCCTAAGGAAAAAAATTAGGAATGTAGTCAAAGCTTTATGAGAAAGAATGTTCATTATGGTATTATTTCTAGAAGTAAAAAAAATGGAAACGGCCTAATACCCAACATGAGGGAATGTTAAATTATGTAAAAATTGTTTGTTGAAGTTATTATGCAACTGATACTGTTTTCCAATAATATCTAATAACATGGAAAGTGATAAAAATAAAATAAAAATTATAGATATTCTGTCATTCTCATTTTATGAAAGAAAAATATACAAAAATAATACACACTCCATGAATGCGTATCCCTTTAGGACACTTACATGCATACATCTGTCAAGTATGTACCAGGGCTGGTATGTACATACATAGAAAAAGACTGGGAGGAAATGATTTTAAGCCTTAGCAGCAATTATTTCTGGAAGGGATGAGACCATTTAATTTTTTTTTTTAATTCTCTGTTACACTTTTCTGTATTTTCCAAATTTCCTACAGTGAAATTTTTTAAATTTGAAAACAGTAACTAAGAGTATTTTCAACTTTGCATAAGAGGAAAGAGTGCTTTCAAAAGACTCTGGTATTTATGAATTCACTCACCAGGCATTTTTAAGGGGGAAGCCATGGGTTAGCACAAGGGCTTTGAAGTCCGGCCGACCAGAATCCCAGATCAGCCGCCTCCTGGCTGTGGGCCCCAGGCAAGCCATTCACTCTTTCCAGATCTCAGTGTCCCTGTCTGCGAAAAGGGGACAGTTCTAGAACCTGCCTCTTCTAGTGGCCAAAGTGACCAAGCAAAGTGAGGTATACACGCCCATGGCTGGGGCATGTGTGGGAACGCTCGCTCTTGTTAGCGGCATCATGGTGGTTATTAGAAGTCCCAGCATGTGCCAGACACTGGGCAGGGTTCACGAAATGTTAAGGGAAGTGAAAATAGCCCCCTGGTCCAGGAGCTTGCAGTCTGGAGGTGGGAAGGGGGTGCACAAATTAAAAAAAGAAATTAGTGGCATTGAAGTCCAGGGGTGCCGTGTAAGCAGCAGATGAGGGCTCAGGAAGGCTCGGCACAGGGGTCGTGCTACCCAGACCCCTAGTGCAGGGGCCGGTGATCACCCCAGAGCTTGCAGGGGCCAGAGGCTAGAGCAGAAGAATCTAGAGGAGTTGATTCGGGGGGAGGAGCAAGCAAAAGGAGATGAGGGTGGTGCTGAGGCTTTTAGCTCAAGCATCTAACCAGAGAGCGTCCTTTTTCTCCTTGTTGAGGGTGCGATATCTTGATTTTAAGGGACCACAGACCTGCACAGTGCTCATCTCATCTCACCCGTGTGTGCACATGCCCATGTGTCAGACAAGGGGACCTGGCTTCGTTGTCCCCCAGTTGCCCGCTTGTTCGTTTTAACCTGCCAACCAGAGCTGTCTCGGATATTCCCATTCGCCCCATCTCGTGTCGGAAGGATTTTATTCTCTTCTCCTAAGTAGACCGGAGTATTTCCATCCTAACACGGGCCTCTGTTTAGTGTGGGGTCTGACACCCTGGCGTTCTGCCCCCGCAGGTGCTTTTTAGAGCCTGCGAAGAAAGCATGGAAGCCCAAGTAAGATCTCTGATTATTTCTGTGGAAACCGATTGATTATATTGAGGGTGGAGCGCTTTGCCTTTAATTTCTTTGTGTGCTTGTATTTTTTTTCCCCCCTCACAAGATGTATATTCTTTTCTTTCCAGGTTTGTTCCTACTTGATTTGGGGAGGCTGCTGTTTTCATTGCCTAATTAATGGGAAAATGTTCTGTTTAGGATTTCATTGTGTACATGTTCTCTGTTTGAACATGGTACAACCTGTGGACCCTTTTAAACAGAGTTACACGCCTGACTCTTTATAGGGCAATAACCAGATTAATTTTGCAATGCTTCTCAGAATACCATTGTTCTATTTGAGAGAAGAAGTTTGCTGTTTTAATAAGCCTTTAAATGCCATCCAGACAGTTGGGTTGGAATCGCGTGGTCCTTTCAAATGAATTAGAGAACATTTTACCGCCGCCAGGTTGGTAAGGCTGCTTCCACCCAAGACCACAGCTGTCAGCCGGGTTTGCCTTCCTGTTCTTTTCTATTGCATCACTCCAAAATTTCTAGGTATCTATCTTTTTAGCTTATAGTGAGGTTCATTGTGTTCGTCTTGCCCCATTCCAGGTTTCACTAATGAGATTCATTTGTAAAGGATTTGAAAATTAATTGGATGATTAATTGCAAGATTCTTTTCTTTAACAATAAAAGCTAGAGAAGTCGTGGCTTCAGATAAAATTCACAATGGGGCCCTTAATATACATTTTTTTATTTGTAATTATCGAAAGCCCAGTCATTTAATGAGAATTTAGTGAGATGGAAGATTTCTTTTCTGTGCGTTTGTCGCAGATTTAATTCCATTTTACAGCAGTGTGTTGTCATAAAAGCCCTTAGTGTAAGGAGTTAGAAGACCCCTCCCGGCTCCCCCCCAGCAGCTGTTCATTAAGGGTCTGTTCTCTGCCAGTCGCCGTTCCCTGGGACCGAGGATGAGCTGCTCTGAGGCTTCCCGGCGCAGTGGGGACTGTGCCTCGGGGACAGTCGGATGGAAGGGATCAGGGGAGGGTTGGAGTCGGCTTTCCAGTCTGGTCTGTGGCAGGTGGTGCCATTGGTGGGGGTCCTAAAGCGTTTAGGTTTGGGGGAGAAGGTGAAGGTGTTTGAGGTCCTAGTGGGACCCCCAAGCAGAGCTGCCCTGGAGGCAGGCTGACCCCCAGGAGGACGGTGCCAATTTGGGTGTAGTTCGGGAGCCCCTGACCCGCACACGGTTCCGTCCACGGGAAGATCGTTTAATGAGGACTCCTTGGTTTGCTTTCTCTGTGGGGAAGGCCAGAAGAGCTACTGTACAGGATTGCTGGGAGAGAGGAATGAGCCTAATGTACATTAAGGTGCTTTATAAACTCCAAACCAGCTTTAAATATTACTCAGTGTCGTTACTATCATTCTTATGTTCAAATGTAACTTGTCAAAACCATCTGGGATGCACCGCTACTGTGGCTGCGCGTGGAGATCTGCAGTACACGGTTTTCTCCGCTCGTTCGCTGTTCCCTCGATCCCAGTGTGGGTTAGTATTAGAAAAACGGAAGCAGTGGATTCTAGAGCGCACCCGGGCGCAACCATTCTATGTAATGTTATACAGCCACGGAAAATTATGTTTGCAGAGAGCTGCAGTACGCAGGGCAAGCTTGGGAAAAGAACAACAACAACAAAACAACTTAGAAAGTATAGAGAAAACATCACAATTACAAAAGAAATACACAGAAAAAATGTTGGGAGGAACAATGCTGAAGCATTACATGGGTGTGTTGGGAGTGAAACTTGGAGCAGTTTTTACTTTTCTGTACTTTAATCATTTATATACCTTAAAAGTACTTCTGTAATCAGAAGGAAAATTAACATTAACAGTATCAACTGAAAAATACTTTAATCATATGTGTACTTTAAACATACATCTGTAATCAGAAAAAAAATTAACATTAATAATATCAACCATAAAACAGCAGTGGGAATTAGATCTGTTTGAAAACCTGTATTGATTTCATCTTTTAAATATTTTATTGCAATTTATTTTACCTTAAACACCATTTTCCATCTGGCAGTGGAAATGTGAGTCACATTGCACAGAATTGGTGTGAACAAAGCCCAAATGTCCCTAAGCAGGGCCTTGAATTGCTCTGCCCTTTTGGGATCTCCTATTTAAATTTTTAGGTAATGAAATCTGATCTTGACTTCAAACTAAAGCCGTTACATGTTAATCTAACATTTCTATTTAGTGAGTCTTTGAAGAAGTCCATAGAGCCCAGAGAAAATGGATTGTTATTTATCTTCTGTTTTGTCCACTTGTGCCCTGGATTGTAGGACTGTGTCATTGGATGTATTTCATGTATGTGTTTCATGTATGAGAGGTTGATCGAATGTGCGGAATAGTCTTTTCTGGGAGAAATAGATTTCTCCAATGCCTTTATAATCGCCGCCTCCTCTCCGCACTGTATTTGTCTAGTTCAGGTTCCTCATTGGCCACAGAGACTTGCTACTTAAGTGTAACGGTAATTTGAGCCTCTCCTCTGCTTTTGCTGTCTTCTTCTTGTCCCTGTTTTAGGACCCTCCCCTGCCATGTCCATTGCCACCTACCTCTTGTGGTCTTTCGTGCCTGTGCCTGCTCTGCCGGCCACACGCTGACTCCATTGTCACCTGCTGCCTTTCTTCATCTTGCAGGAAAAGTCTCTGTACAACATCAGCCCTTGCCACCCATTTTGGTGCCAAAAACGTGCTGTCATGACTGTATCTGGACGGGCTGTCCTCCTTTTAACTGATGCTTTGCTGCGACTGGGTGGGGAGGAATTAAGTTGGTTCTTTCTCATCCGTCCACTCATCGATTCCGCACATACCTAAGTTCCTACCACGCAGGGCTACCATGCTGGATGCTGTTGTGGAGGTGACGAGCCCCACCTCTGCCCTGGATGTGGGACCCAACCATTCTCCCTGCATCCACTCCCCTCCCCTGGGCTCACTCACTCTCAGGCGAGCTTATTGCTGCTGGCTGATGAGGTGGAAAGCAGAGGTGGGCAGGTAGTACCTGGATGAAAGGAGAATTGAGTCCTAGTCCTGGCAGGGTCACTAACTAGCCAGTTTCCCCATCCAAACAATAACCTTGGTAAGGCTACCAGATATTTGTTACCTGTTACCACGGACCAGTATTGTAACTGAAATTACTTATGAAATTTCATTTTACTTTCTCAACAGCCTTCTCCCCAAGTCACATAGAAAGAAACGGAAGCTCAAAGACATGTCAAGAAGTAGCAGAGTTGGGATTTGAACTCGGGTTTGACAACCAAGACCTGTACTCCTTTTCTTACAGGAAAAGCAGACTGGATTGAACACTCATTCCCCAAAGAGCATACGTTACACAAGGTTTAGTGACGAATTGAATTTAGGAAACTGCACACTGGGTTTCAAACACATTTCAGTGTTGTTGCTTCCCTCTTTTGGTGCCTTGTTCACCCATTCAGCACATATTTCCCCAGTGCTCAGGAGGCAGGGCAGAGTCATAGTTAGATAAGGGATGCCAGTGGGGAAGGCAGATGGCCTGGGTTTGAATCCTGAGTCTACCATTCACTGGGCAGCCGAAGGCCAGCCACTTGACTTCTCTGTGTCTCAGATATCTCCACTGTAAAGTGGGAAGACAGCGAACCTCCTGAACCTCCCTTGTGGGCTTGTTTTGAGAACGAGAGGCCTTAGAGCCTTGCCCCAGCCTGGAAGGTGGGGGTGGGGATAGGGTAGGGTTAGCTGTTAGTATTGTTGTTACTAGCTTGGGCACATCATTGTTTGCAAAAGCACACCAAGGCTCTAAGAAGTCAAAACGAAAGAGCTTGGTTTTACTCTGAATTTTCTCTTATTTTTGGCTGTCATTCTCTCTCTGATCGCGAAGCACCTACCTGCATACTGGAAAACACAACTCCATGGGACACATTTTGGAAATACCGCTTTGAAATAATTTTGATGGCTTCGGAGCGTGACAGTAAGAGGTGCAGATTGAAAATGTAGCGAGCAAACCGAAATGCCTTTGAAATGATCTCCAGAAACTGGAATGTTGTCATGTCAGAGTTGGAAGGGGCTGCGGCAGGCAGCCAGCTTCCCCCGCTCTGGTCAGAGCAGAGAAAGCCTATTTCCTGTAAGTCTGGTAAGAAAAAGAAGGGCTTGTGAAACAGACTTCTTGATCTGGTCTTTTCCAAGTCTCAGGAGTTCCTTTCCAAGGAGAGGGCCTTTCCCGTCTGGTCACCTATTGGGAGAATAGGGTGGTTCGCCGTCAACGGTGAGACTGGATTTCTTGGGAGAGCCCTCCCTGCCTTTGCCTTTATAACCCATTGTACTGTGCATCCTCAGATATGGCAGGTTTGTATGTAAGAAATCGTATCTTTCGCAAACAGCGGCATCGTAATTAGGATCTTGCCAAAAAATATCCTAAGGAGAGTTGTGGCATTTACCAAACTTCCGAGGCAGCCTGGAAAAATCAGACATGTCCCAGGTTCATGGAAATGGGCACAGATGCTCTGCCCACGTGGTACAGCGGGCCTTGATTGACCCATTGGTTCCAGGTAATGTCCCTAAGGAGTGTGGCTTCCAGGCATCACAGGTTTGCCCACTCAACGTGATGGATCTATTGGGGCCCAGTAAGAATTAAACATTGAATCCTGTTGTCAGCTTTCTTAGCGTTCTGGAGGGTTGATGGTCTCAAATCTCTGAAAAACGAATGACATCTGTACCCCTCCGACAGTCAGGTTTCAGGATAATTCTGCTGGTTTTTAGTGTGCTCTTGATTGGAATCATCCTTTTCAAAAGACGTGTGACCAACATCACATGTTCAGAGAGGAAGCATGCCCAGGTGACCACTCGTCGGATGGTGGGTCACCAGGGGCAGGGCCGGCCCTCTGGGGTTTGCAGGCATTGTGTCCTCATCTGACAGCTGGGGGTGGCACTCATCCCTGCCTCGCCAGGTTGTGGTGAGGATTTAATGAGTCGATGTAGCGGAAGCAGCAGGAGCAGAGCCAGACACAGTGAGGACACGTCAGCATTGGTTACTGATAGACTGGAGACCTGATGTGACATATACAGTCTTTTCTGGATAAAAAGGTGAGGTGTGACCTGAGGAAGCTGAGGAGACGTGACTAGGGTGTGGAAAGCTCATCCCTTGCTGTTGTGATGGGAGCAGGCCAAGAGTCCAGGCAGGCCGTTCTGTGTTTTCATAAGCTAGGCGTCCCTTTCTTGTGGACAGCAGTGATCGTCCTGGCCAGATGCCGGGGCTCTGGGGCCAGGACGGGGCCCTGCTCTTGAGACACCCACATTGCCAGGCAGGAGACACACCTGAAAATAGATACGTGGTTATAAACAAGTCCTTGAAAAATGGACACCAGAGTCCAGAACAAGTACCCACCATTAGAATGTAAGGAGTGGCAGAGTGACCGAGCGGGATAGAGATACAAAGTGAGAGAGCTGGGATCCCCCGGGGGCTTTGCGGCCTGAGAAGACAATCCTGCCGTTGTCCCGGGGTGGGGGCCCGTGGGCGGTGCTGCAGGTGGGGTGAGCCGTGGGGCCTGCGCTAGGGCCGGGACCTGGACAGGCTAGCCTAGCGGCTGCAGGTCTACAGTCCCTGGGCGGGCCTCGGGCGGCCCCGGGTCCCAGAAGCACGCACACCCTGCCTGAGGCCGCTTGCTCCCCGGCACCCGGGCTGGGACTGGAAACCCCGGCCTTCCCTCTGTGGTGGGTGGTCCCCCCGGCTCGCCGCACTTGCTGTGAGTTTGGGTCCTCGTGAAACTTCCCAGGCCGTCGTGGGAGGCTGGGCCACCTTAAGGAGCAGCTGATCTGTCCCTTGTCCCGCAGTTCTGTCTCAGAGGGTCAGCTCACCTTCAGTGCCTTGGAGCAGTCTTGCCCGTGTTCCTCTGGTGCCTTCTGTTAGTAGGGTCTAAAGTGGGGATCATTCTAGAGAAAGGGACTGGTCTTCAGAGGATGATGAGCTGTCCTGTGCTGTGGGGTCAGTGGGGCAGGGGGTTGACATGAAGTAACCTTTACTGTTTATGGAAGGGAGTGAGAGACGGCGGCAGGCAGGGGTGAGTAAGTCTGGGGTGATGGAGGGAGGGAGGCTTTCAGGGGAGGATTGTACAGGTGGATAAGGCTGTGCCCTGCCCCACCCTGTGCCCGTCACCCCGCCCAGGGCACATTGCCAGGCTGTGTGGGCCCTTGGTAGAAATGGGAAATGGAGAGAATTGATGAAGGGAGGCCTGCCTGTACCGGGTCTTTAGATGCTTGTCCCCTAAGTGTCGTCCTCATAGCTGGCCTCGTCATCAACCATCTGGGAGTGCCCAAGGACTGCAGAGGTGCTGAGGGTACAGGCGTGGTGCTCCCGCCCTCAGGAAGGCCGCCCGGCTGCATTGGGGGTGCCGAGCCACGCTGTGCAGGAGGCAGTCGGTGACGGGCAGAGCCTGGTTGTGTCCCCACATCCTGCTATTCCTCAGGGGCCCCTTGGCCCCACCGTGCACCCTCCACCCCGCAGGACACCTGGACCTGCTCCTCATCCCACGTCCCCTGCCAGCTGCTCCGCTGGTGGTCCTTGCCTTTCTCCTGCCCTGGGGGAGGACGAGGCCCACCTGGCTCTAAGCTGGCCTTCGGTGACTACAAGGTTGGAAGGGTCATTCCTTTATTTTCTGAAAAATGCTATTAGAAATAGGTCCAGTTTAATTCTTGCCCTTTTCTGTCTAGTCCATGTGCCTGGGGCATCTTCTTACATTTCTCACGTTGTGGAGTTGGATGCTGTCACCCAGACAAAGATGGCAAAGCCTCCGAAACACTTAGAAGGCTACGCAGGTCAAAATTATTTTCCTAGGTACTGACTGCAGTTTTACGACTTGGGCTAACATTTATGGGGCGTTTACTGTGTCTGAGGTTCTGGGTGAGGTGCTTCCTTCCTTTGCCCTGTAGCAGGGCCCTGGGGTAGGCAGTACCCAGCTGGGTGGGAGGCCTCCCACCAGGGCTGGCACTGGAGCCCCTGGCTCCGGGCTTCCTTGCAGGTCCTGGAGGGAGATGGGCCAGGGGAGACTTTTAGGTGGGCAGAGGTCAGGGAGGTGCCGGCCATCAGGGTGTGCGACCTCTGGGCTGAGAACCATGGTGTTTCCAAAAAAATGACATTAGTTAGCAACATTTAAAGATCGGGATTTACAGATTAAAAGAGACTTAAAAGATTTGAGGGGCAAGTGCAGTGTGTAAACCCTGTTTGAATCTCGATTGAAACAAACTGACCGTAAATAGACTTTATAGAAACAATCGGGGAAATTTGAAGACGGAATATTTGATGACATCAAGCAACTATTGTTGTTCTTTGGAGCAGTGACAGTGGTATTGTGATTACCTTTTTTCAAAAATGAGCCCTTATCTTTTAGAGATTCATTTTGAAATATTTGCAGATGAGATTATTTGATGTCTGAGATTTGCTACAAAATAATGTAGTGGTGGGGTAGGGGGTTGTAAGTGAGGCAGGATTGGCTATGGGTTAATAATGGCGGAACCTGAGCACTGGCCACCTGGGGGTTGATGTTTCTGTTTGGTTTACTTCGCTTTTATGTTGGACATTTTCACGTTAAGGTTGTATTTTACACAAAAATGTGACTTTCAGATTTCTCTGGGAAAATGGGAGGTTTCAGGTCTAGATTTCCTCAAGGCAGCTGGGGCTGAGCAGCCCCAAATGCTTTGGGGAACTGGGACCCCCCCATAGAGCCACAGGGAGCAGGGAGCTGGGGGCGTGGTGCCCCGTTCTGGCCGAGATGGGTGAGGGAGCATTGGTGGGGGCAGAGTGCTGGCAGGGTTTTAATTGGGAACACCTCCGGCTCCTCTCTGAGTGAGAGGGGTAGGGGGCGCAGATCTGCCAGGACAATTACCGAGAATGGGCAGGACGGGGCCGACACAGGAGCTTCTGTGCAGAGGACTAGGACAGGGAACCGCAGCGCCCAGCCCCGTGACTTGGGTCCCACCGGCCTTTGAAAGTGGATTGTTTGGAGTTTTTTTTTCCATTTAACACATTTGTGACTTAACTAAGTGTCTTTTTCAAAGACTAATAAAGCTTTAACAGCTTCTGAAACACCGCACTAGACCTGACAATTTGGATTCAGTCTCCAGTGGGAAAGATTCAAAACTGCAGGTTTTAGAGGCTTTTAAAAGCTTCCTGTTTGTGTAATGCTCATTGGATGCAAATTTTTGCAGATAATGGTCCGCAACTCTTTGAAGAAATAAGCTCAGCTGGCTTAGCCTGGTCATTTATCTGTCAATGGTAAAAACCACAAACACACATTCTATTAACGGAATTGTTTAATTAAACCACATCCTTGAAATGATCTGCAATACAGGAAGGGACAATATATGTTCCACACTTTTTGAAAAGATATACAAAGGGTCCCTAGAAACGAATAATGAGAATTTATCCTAGGCGAGGCATTTCCTCTCCAGATCTGTTTCCTCATCTGTAAAATGAAAGAGTGGGGCCAGGACGTCAGCAGAGTCCTTGGAGCAGTGAAGTTCTCAGATTCTGTTATTGTAATGCTATTAGGGCTTCAATCAGTGTCTTTTTCTCTACCTTCACATAAAGATTAGATGGCAGTCTTCTGGGGAATTCCAAAATCAAGCACACATTCAAATTAGCAGCAATCAAGAGACCAATGCTATGGCCCAATTGGGTCTCCTGGTCAACCCCGGCCAAACCTGCCATTGCTTTAAAGTGGCTCAGAATCCTGGCTGCATGTGGCAAGGGTACAGGAAGTGCCTAGAGTTCTTAAGCCCTTTCCAGAGGGACCCTGCCACATCAAAGGGAGGCAGAGGGGCTGGATGAGAGCAGCTGAGAACTGTGGCCACACCTGGTCAGCCTGTGGCCTCGGGCCAGGCCCTCAGGAGTTCCCTCTCCCCATCAGTACAGAGGGCTGGTCAGGCCGCCTATGGGCTTGGGGTGAAATTCACAGAGACAGAGCGCTCCCACTAAGCTGAGGGAAGTTCAGCTCCCCGAATTCAGAGTGAAACAGGCACTCGGGCTGTCCTGAACCTCAAAGAGAGACCCCTGGAGTCTAGATTAGGAAGGTCAAACTCTTAGGGAAAAAAGTGATCAAGGCATACTTTTGAAATTCACCTCCTTTTTACAAAACTAGAATCCTCATAATAAAGAAAACTTAGATGTCGTTAGTCCTGGATTTTTAGCATTTCCAATGTGCAGCTTTAAAGAATCACATGCTTTCAGTGGTTGAAAGGAACTTAAGATGTACCAGTTATTTCAAAATTGTGAAGCACAGACTAAAATAGTTTGAAGCTGAATTTTAAGCCTCTTTTGGCCAGATCAAAGAAACCTAGACTTCTAAAAATACCAAATTAGCTTTTTAAGCATAGTTTCTATCTTTAGCTGAAAATGTATGCAGTGTGTCCTACTGGAGCCCACTTACATGTATCTGTTGAAATTAGCATTTACCTTAAAAACTGAGCCATTTGGCCTCCACTAATATTAAGTAACTTTCTCTGTCCTTGCCACACCCTCTCCTCTCCCCTTTTAGGATCCCACAGGGTAGATGTAGCCACCTCCCCTTTCCTTTCCGTTTCTTATTCTTCCCTCTCTGCTCAGTGAAATAGTTGGGGTTCTTCAGAAGTCATGATACTTTTGCAAATCAAGATAAGCAGACAAGGGGCAGAACTTTCCGTCTGCATGTCGTAAATTAAAATGGATATTCCTGCATAACGCAGAATCTGGAATACTTGTATTTGGGTTTCAAATGTGGTATCCGATGCTCTTTGCAGCAGATTGGCCTTCTAATTGCTGTGTTTGTTAAAATTCAAATTAGCCTTTACTTCCCTTGCAAATTTGACTGACAGTTGAGGAAAGTGGCCCAGAATCCCGCTGAGTGATGGGGGGCGGGCCGGCTGGGATAGCAAACTTGTGACAGATCATTCAGAGAAGTAGTTTCCGGCACTTCCTCCAACAGACTCTAGAAACAAAGCTTCCCCCACCCTGTTACCTCAGCCATGGCTGGGGGCAAAGCTCTCTCCGTTGCAGACTCCAGGTGGGCAGGCCAGCCCCGGGCTGGCAGGGTACAGGGGGCCGCTGTGGCCACAGCGTTCTCTCCAAGAGCTGAGACACTCCCCAGGCCTCTGCTGAGCCTCTCGGAGCTCCACACTCCTGTTCAGGGATCAACCCTGGGGTCAGCTGGCCAACCTCCTCGGGGGCGTAGAGGGGCCCCGGAGCTGTCCATGGACTGTGGTTGGGGTCCCTGCTGGTGGTGCCTTACTAATAGGGAAAGGGGATCAGGGAAGCCGAGTGGTGGAAAGAAAGGGAAATCACTTTTATTAAGCGCCTTCTTTGTGCCAGCCACTGGGCCAAGTACGCTCACATACATTAACTAATTTAATCCTCAACCAGTCCTGAAAAGATATTATCCCCATTTTGCAGCCAAGAAGATGGAGGCTCAGGAAGCTCAATTGTCTGTTCACACTTGTGCTGCCATTGAGAGGCGGAGCTAATAAACCTGGGGTGACCCGGGTTTTTCTGATTCCAAAGCTGTGCCCTTGCCTCTAGGCCATACCTGCCCTGTTGGTGGGTAGTATTCTGCCTGCTTCCAAAAAGATTTCAGATAGCTTACAAAAGTACATATAGCAGTATGACAAGCAAGGCAGTCAGGCTGGGAGCTAGTAGGAAGGAAGAGGAAATAAAGAGAGGACAAAAAGTGATTGGGCTTAGAGTTGAATGACTATCAAAGAATGCTCCACAAGTCCCTTGTAGCTTCATAGATGAGATACAGACTTGATTGTGAGCTTCCCAGAACCCAGTGCAAAGAGGGTAACCTGATGCGTTTTTGTGATTCGCAAAAACCATGAGCTAAAAACAAAGCATTTGTTTAGGAGAAGCACAGCTCCTCTGGTATAAAAATTTCTCCCAGGATCCTCATAAAGAGGGCTCACTTAGTTTTATTGCTGGTTATGAGTTTCTGACAACCAAGTACCCTTGGCATGTATCTTCTAGGTTAATGGAGGTAGCAGTCCATTTATCTGAAAAAAGAAGAAAGGAGAATGCTGGTGCTTTGTTTGGAGTGTGCACCTCTTTCCAAAGGCAGAGGAACTTCTGTCTGGATTTGAGATTTGGGTGACACGTGTTTTTGGTACAAAACAAATATGGCATGTGAAATACTGATAAGTAGAAAAATAAAAAGTCTGCTAGGTTCTCTCTCTTGCTCTCTCTTTTTTTTGGTGGGGGAGTATGGTCTAAGAAGGTATATAAGGATTTTCTTGGCTACAGGTAACAGTATCTGGTGCTGGCTGAGTTAAGCAAAAGAAAAAAAAAGGGCGGGGGGTGTGTGGGTCTTGGTGAGAGGAAGGTGTCTCATGGAACACCCTGCTAAGAGCCTGGAAGAGGGCCCGGAACAACGAGGAGCCCAGGGCAGGCCTGCTGTCAGGCACGTCGGCGTCCTCTGACTCCCCCCCCACCTTTTTGTTTTGCATGGGCAGGTACCGGGAATCGAACCCAGGTCTCCAGCATGGTGGGCAAGAATTCTGCCACTGAGCCACTATCTCACTGCCATCTGACTACCCTTTTGGCTGCTGCTCTGCCTGCAGTCTTGCCTGCTCCATTCGTAGGAGGAACCTACCCTTGACTTCAGCCACTAAGACGGAGAGAGCCTAACTTCTCTTTCCTAGTTCCATTTCCAGAATTTCAGGGAGGATTCCTGCCCAGTGTGAGCCAGATGCTTCCTTTAGCCCAGTCTGTGGTGGCCAGTGGGGGGTACGTTGTGCTGACATGGGCTGGTGGGAGAGTCATTTGCTGGAGAGGTGGCAGTGCAGGTGAGTCCAGGAAGAAAGGGCTGCCATGACCCAGGGGGCTGCCTAGGCATTGCCTGCTGGAGGTGGTGGTGGGGGCCAGGAGGGACTAGGGAGCACACTGCATTCCCTCCCCTGCACAGGGTGATAAGGGCAGGGCAAGCCGATTGGGGATGCAGCCTGATGCCTGCCAAGGAGGAATGGCTTTCTGCCATCCCCAACCCCGATGGGGTTTTCATCAGTGGCCTTAAAGTGACAGCTCTAGATCTTATTACTGACGAATCCAGCTAGCCACTGTCTTCCTTTATTTGATTCCAAAAATGATACTTGGATTTTAAAGGGTTGCTTTTCAAGCAGCTGAAGTCACTGCTTGCACATTCTGGTACATTTCAAAAGAGAAGAATCAGGTGGTTTCATTTTATCTTTGTCCAGGCACTCAAACCCATCAGAGTACATTTTGAGATTTCAGCAAAGCCAGGCCTACTTTCTCCAGCAGAGCTTGGGGAAGTTTTGGACTTTGTGTCCAAGGGGTCGTTTACCCTCCTCCCCATGGCCCTGTGACCTCTGCTGAGCACACCGCCTGTTACAGACCCCAGAGGGCCACGTTTTCATGAGGGGCTCAGCTCAGCGCCCCCCTGTTGAAGTAACGCCAGGATCTCGTCTGCTGATAGGAGGATTTTGGACTGGAGGGAATATGTTTGCTTTACTTTTTGGCTTCAACTATTTATATTGCAGTTGACACACATATAGAAAAATGCACAGCTCATTAAGTGAACACTCAGTTGATTTCACCAGTGAAACACGCCCATGTCACCACCCCCCAGGTCAGGAAACCTCACCAGCAAACTCAGGAGTCCCTCTCATGGCCCATTGTATAAGGAAACATTCTCAAGTTGGGGAGAAAGGGAAAGAACATTTGACTGATGGGCCCTTAGGGGACAGGCACCTTGCATACTTTTCATCTTGCCCCAAATCCTAATTTTAAAGATTAAGAATCAGATGCAAAAAGGATCAGTGACTTGTTCAAGGCCACAAAACCAGATCTCCTGAATTCTCAATGCAGTAATTGTTCATGTAAACCACACTGGTGAGTTTCATTCTCTATTTCTAATAAATTGTTAGGAAATGCTATGCTGTATTTTCAGAACTTCTTATGAAATCCAAAATGTTGAATAATGAATGATTAAGATAGAAACTAGGAATCAAGAGTGTTTCATCTTCACTTACAGGAAATTCTAACTCGTAGGGAATCTAATTCAGGCAGTCCTGGGGAACATCACACACTCTGAGATGAAAGTCAGCTAAATTGGGATCTAATTCTGTAATCTAAATATAGAAGCAGATATATTACAGGTTGGCCTTTCCAGCTTGGGCGAGGATCATTCCCTCTAAAAAGTGCCTTTTGTGTTTCAGAGAAGCCCGCGCTGACGGGGCGAGGGCGCGGGAGGGTGCTTCCGCTCCTTGGGCCTTGGTCGCCTTCGTTTTCTTACATTTTTCGATAAGTATGTATTTATGTCATGTTACGTGTAATAGGCAGATTGTAAAGAAAGAGGAACTGCCTCTCGGGTGTTTCTGGGGAGAAGGGCGTCATTTTAAGTATGGGAACAGACTTGGAGGTGGGCGTTTGCTTTTCCTAGAGTTTTCATGCCACCCGCGTTGTGCCACGGAGGTGAGGGTCGGTGGCCTGCTGTCCTTCTGTGGGCCAGGACCCGGAACTGACCAGCTCGTGGGTCTTTGCATGGCAAAGCCTTTTTTATTTTTTAAGAAAGTTACTATAAAAGTAATATATGCCCATAAAAATCAAAACCACTACAGATGTGCAAAAGATTTAAAAAAAAAAACAAAAAAAGCTAAAGTCCCTTTCTCTCCCACACAGGAGGTCACCACTCTTAATTATTTAGTATATCCTCATGGATTCTTTTTCATTGCATGTAAAATCTTCCCTGTGTATTTGGTTGTTTTTTTGGTTTGCTTAAAGCGAAAAACAAATCTCTCTCTCTCTCTGTCTGTCTATCTGTCTCTGTCTCTCTGTATATTTTTCCACGTCCTGCCTTTCCCACTTAATGGCATATCCTGAGCAGCCTTCTTGGGCAGTAGGAGAGCTCCCTCGCATCTTCTCCCTGACTGCATACTCTTCTCGGCAGGGTTGTAGCGCATTTACTGTCTATTCCCCTATGGTCGACCTTTGCCTTGTCTCCGGTTTTTCACTATAATAAACAGTGTTTTGACTTCTGATGGCTTCCTTTAGCCCAAACCTAAGGTGCTCTTGGCCCCCGTCCCTCTCTCACACCCACCTCTAGGCAGTCAGGAATTCCTGCCGGCTCTCCTTCCTGCATGAATCCAGGACCTACTGCTCACCATGTCCCCAGCTACCTCCCTGTCCTAAGCCACCTGGGGCTCTGTCTGGATTATTGTCTCTCTGCCTCTCTTGCCTGTTTCAATACAACATCACAGAGAGATGCTTTTAAAACGTGAGCCCAATCCAGTCACTCCCCAAAACCCTGCAGTGGGGCCCCCACCCCCCATTCCATTCAGAGCCAAAGCCCAGATCCTTACAGAAGCCTCCGAGGCCTGTTGCCTCTGGAACCTCATCTCTGTGTCTCCATCTAGCCTAGCTTCCTTGCCATGCCTTGTGAACCTCAGGGCCCTTGCACTGGCTGTCTGGTACACTCTTCTCATAGGTGTCTACGTTCCTCCTTTTAGTCTCTGTTCAGCTTTCATGTTCCTGAAGAACTTCACCTGATCACTGATCACCTTCTGACATCGTATATATTTACTATGATTACCGTTGGTTGTCTGTATTTCCCATTAGAATATGAGGTCAGGGATCTCAGTCTGTTTTGTCAACTGATGAATCTCAAGCACCTAGAGCACTGTTGGACACACAGTAGGTAGAAGTATCCGTAGGGTGAGTGTGTGCTGAGCAGACATCTTTATACATATTACGTGGTTACTTGTGCAAATTTCGTGTAGGATAGAGTCTTGAGTATGAAGTTGCTGGATATATGCAAGTTTTCATTTTATCGCCGACCTTGGCATAAGAAATGGCTGCCTCAGTTGTCAGTGCTTTGCCAGCAGCACGACACTTCTTTTCCTCACAGCCTCACTAACACTGAATAATGCCAGTTGTTGAGGCTTTTGCTGGTTAACAGATAGTTTTCAGTTCATGTTTTCTCAATCAACTGTGGGGGTGGTCATCTTGTAGGGTGTTTATTAGCCATTAGTATCTCTTGTATAAATTAAATTGCCTTATCAACCCTTTGTCCGTTTTTCTCATGGGATACTTGTCTTTTAAAATTGCTTTGTAAGAGCTTTTTATAGCTCCTAATAATTAAATGGTATTAATTATTGCAGATATTTTCTCCAAAACTATTGTTTATCTTCTAAATATAAACACATTTTTCTGTATTCTAATAGTGATTGTGTAGCTCTGGTTTCTCAGTCAGTTCTTTCATCTGGCAGCAGCTCTGTGTGTGGTGGGAGTTGTAGGGGTCTGTTTTGTACCCAGGTAGATAGCTAATCATCCAGTGCAGAATTTCTTTCAAATACTCTGGATAGAAAAGAATAAAACTTTGTCTTTGAGAGATGGAGAATGTGAACCAAAAATATACATAGGCAATTTTTCTTTAAAAACCCAGACAGAGAGCCGGCATTGAAATGAGTTTCTCCTAAAAGCTGAAACCTGTACAAATGGTAGCCTGAGGGCATTCTACAGAGGTGAAATTGACTATTTCTACCTCCAACTTTTCCTCTCCTGTCCATTACTTTTTTGAGCAGCCATTAATGATTTGATGATGAGTATAAAAGTGGCAGCATTTTGCTGCCAAGGATAGTAGCATAATTGTACATGTTGAAAAACTCTAAATGTATATCAATCGATCTCCCATGTCTCATTTTATATCATAGATCAGGGGAAACAAAATTAACTGTGACTTAGATTACAAAGAATTATTTGAATTTGACTTTATTCCATTTCGTTGATACTGAGACTAGAATGCGAATATCTTTTCCTTTTTATTTCTTCCCCTTCTCTCTCCAGTCCCAAAGATACCAGCCTGGAGTAACTTCTCCCCATCCCTTCCGAAAGCATCACATTTCCCCCCTCACAGAGGTTCTACAGTTCTCTTGGCTCAGTGCCCGCCACCAGGATTCCTTTCTGTCTTAGCTGAGACTGACAGCGGTTTGCCTTGGCTGAAGCTACTCTTTGAAGAGGTACATTATGTTAAAGTAAAGAAAAGATGTCCTCCTCCAAGAGCCACAAACTTAAAAATGCCAAGCTGAAGTTTTGTCTTTTCAGCCTGATCGTACACGAGGAAACAAGGGGCAGGGAGGTGGGGGGGGACCAAGCAGTGAATGATGAGACCTTACTTAGCTCTGTCTCAGCTGGCAGCTCTCTCGTCCTTCTCCTTCTCCTTCTCCCCACTTCAGGGACACCAGCCTCTCCTGGCTTGTCCCACCTCACTGACCACTCGGCTAGGCCCCTACATCTCTCAGGTTGGGAAGCCCCTGAACTTGGGTCCCCACTCTTTAGTATGTTCTGTCTCCATCTCTATGGGTTGCCAATTTGTTCACTTGGTTTTAAATACCATCTATAGAAGGATGACATCTATGCTTCTACCAACCCAAGTATTCAGCTGACTGCTCTACTCATCATCTCCGGTAGAAGGGATGTTGCACATGTAACGTGGCTTAAAAAGACAACTGAGCAGGTGCAGCTGCTCAGGTGGAGGCCTCACTGTGATCCTTGGCACCCCTCTTCCCCTTACTGCACACGCCCCATCTGTCCTCGAGTCTGCCCCCTCTAGACCATCTCCCGAATCTCATCTCCACTGCTGCCACCTTAGCCCAAGCCACCGCCGCCTTCACTGGACTCTGGCCCCCATGTTAAGCCTCTGCCTGTCCTCTCTCTTTACCTAGCAGCCCTGATTTTGTTTTTGATCAGTGCACCTCGGACCACACAGCTGCTCTGCTTAGACCCCCTCGGCCTTCCCACCCTCCTTGCCTGCCTGTGGCCTCTGGGTCTCCGTGTGATCTGGCTCCTGCCGCCCGTCTGACCCCAGCTCTGTCTCTCTGCACTGTCGCCCTTACTGGCCATGGCACTGCAGCCCAGTTTCCCTTGAGCTTGCCAGGCTTGTCCCTCCTCAGGGTGCATGTCATGTACTTGTGGTTCCAGACATCCCAGCAGCTGGCGTCCCAACCTAAGGGCGTTATCCTGCTACTATTTGATGGTGCCTTGTTTATTTTTTTCTCCTTTTCCGTCTTCCCTACTAGAATGCTAGTTCCAGGAGAACAGGGACCCATTTTGGTCATTTCATAGCTGTCCACCCCCCCCCCCCCCCCACTGGCACAGAGCCTGGGGTATCATAGCTGCTCAGTAAATAGCTGTCCCCTGTCTGGCTGGGTATTTCTGTGGCATGATAACGACCTGTGATCATCAGTTCATCGAGGGGCTGCCCTGGTTTCCCACCCGCTTCCTTCCCTTTCCCACAAAGCCACAAATCCTCCATTTGTAGGCTGAGGGCCTTGACATCTGGACAGGTTATTCAGATATGGGCTCTCACAGAACTGGGACAATTTCACTCTTCAGAAAATGTTCCAGAGATGACTTGAAAGAGACTAAAGTACCCCAGCTTGGCAGGCCGGAAAGTGGGTCCTGGGCTGGAAAGGCTAGGTCCTGGGCCAGGCCGTGGGCTGGTGGGCAGAGGAGGGTGGGGTGGGTCCCCCGGGGCTCTCACCCTGGAGCAGATCTCCCCACCCAGAGGGGCAGCCAGGTGTGAGTTTGGCAATGTTTAAAAGTTTGAATTTTTGGCAAAAGCCTAAGTTAATGGAATAACAGAAAATTGATGCTATTAGATTTTGAATTATAATTAGATAAACTGTAATTAATTATCAGTATAATATTATAAACCAAGTATTGGCTTAAAAGGATGAGTTCCAGGATCTTGCTGATATAAAGGTAACTTAGAAACTGCCCAAAGTAAGAGACTATGGGATTGACTCCCAGCTGCCCTTAGTAAGTTTGTGAGCTTGGGCAAGGGGGATCCCCGCCCTCACCTCCACCCTGCTGCTCTCCTGCTCAGGTTTCTCGATTCTCTGTTTAGTTGATAATTGGGGAAATGCGTTTTGTGCACTTGTCCCTGGCAGGTGCTGGGCGCGGTGTGCAGGGCTGTGCCGTCTGGTGCTGAAGTAACGAGGTAGGGGCCAGCAAGGCCATTACCAGTTGGAGAAGGGAGGTCCATGTTAGGATAAGAAGGGGACTGTCCAGGGCATGGGGCCGCTTCTCAGGAACACGACCTTACAGTGTCGGAACTTTTCTATAAACGCACCTGACCAGCTCTCCACCCGGCACTCGAGAAGAAAACTGCAACATAAAGAGGCCAGATCTGTCCCAGGCAGTCCCTGGAAGCCTCTGGCTTTTCCCTTTGACTGCTTCCCAAGGCAGAGTCCCTGTGCTCTGAGCCACCTCGTCCTCCTCTGAGCTCTTCCCTGCTACATGTCCCTCGCCTGGGGTCCAGAAACAGTGAGCTGAACCCCCCTGGACCTCCACCTCGGCCTAGAAGCAGCAAATCTACCCACACACCTCCCCCTCCTCTCGGAACCCAGCATCTGTGTTTCCTACCTACTAAATTCTAGACATTAATTTTTCCTTCTCTACCCGCCAAGTTGCATGTTATGTTTTTTTTGGATTTTTAAAATTTTATTTTATTTTATTTTTTTACATGGGCAGGCACCAGGAAGCGAACCCGGGTCCTCTGGCATGGCAGGCAAGCATTCTTGCCGCTGAGCCACCGTGGCCCGCCCTGTTTTTTTGGATTTTGAAAATAAACAGAAAATTAATGTATGACCCATTGGGCTTGTCCCCCAGAGCTCTACAAATGCTCCTCACCTGACACATTTGTTTAGCAGAAGAGTCCTAGCTCATGGGCTGCCCCCTTGGTTCTTTCACGAACTCTGATGCAGGACCCCCCACTCGGTGCTATCTCCTCCCCCCAGCACACTTACTGTCTCCTGACACTTTACATGTCTGTTTATTGAGCCTCTTTCCCAATGACGATGTAAGTTCCGTGAATATGAAAACTTGCTTTGTCTCTGTGTCCTCCGCTGTGGCTGGCAGGGGTGCAGAGGTGCCTGTTTAATGAATGGGTGAGGGGTATCAGCCTCAAGTGGGTCAGTCCGGTCTGGGCTTTGTGGAGCAGCCCGTGAGTGGTTAAACGAAGGTTTTGCCATCCCCAGGAGGCCTCTCCGCCATGCTCTTCTACAGATAGGTGCTTATTAAAATTACAGTTAAAGGGTTCCAAATGGCGTTTCCGCCGTGAGTGCCCTGGAAGCGTGAGTGGCCATTGTCAGAGACTCCGGAGTTTCAAGTCCTGACTCTGATAAAACTGGGAAAGTTTCACTTCATCACATAAGCAGGAGGAAACAGTAATGGTCGTTTTCTGTATTCATCAGTTTGACATGAAATTTAAAAAGCAGGAAAGGGAAAAACACACACTTACTGTCCAAGTATGTCTTTGCAAGTATTTCCTTGCCTGTGGATTGCTGGATTTTCTCCTTGCCTGCTTTTCAGACCCAAGTGTGACTCAGCTATGGCCACTCTTACACCGGTGGAAAGCAGTTTGCCCACAGCGCTTCCTCTTCTGCTGGCCACTTCCACGGCAATGGGAGATGCCAGGCTGCTTGGGCAGCTTCTTTTTCTCACTGAGCTATGGGCCTGGAGGGGGGTGGCCAGCGCCGGTGCCTGGGCCTGGCAGCTGGGCCACCGGGAACCCACGCTTAGCAGCTGTCCACCTTCCACCTCTCCCTCCCTGCTGTCCCTGAAAACACTCACGTCTCCGCAACGTGCAGGAGGGAAGCGGTCCAGGACTTGTCTCAGGAGAAGGGATGACAAGCCGCTTGCTCATCTGCCAAGCAGGGACAGTACCAGTCTCCTCCCTGGATGGGACACGGAGCCTCAGTCGTGCTTGCCTAGGCGCTCAGCTGGTCAGGAAGTCAGGCACTTATTGATTAAGCAAGTCATTGATTCCACGCATACTTACTGACAGCTGCCTTAGCAGGGAGGGATGCCACACAGCCATGACAAGTGGAATTGCAAGTTCCACTGAGAAGCGTGAATGCACTCATGTTAGAGCAGAAGAAACAAGGCAGGAGCTGAACACAGGCCTGTGTGTGTGTGTGTGTGTGTGTGTGTGTGTGTGTGTGTGTGTAGACCCCACCACCACCACCACCACGTGGCGGTAGGGAGCCTTGCGGGGCCCAAGGAAAGGACACTGACAGGGATGTGGGCTTGGTTTAGGTGTTTCGCATGTAAAAATTTTCTTTGATACTGTTGTGTTTGCTCTACTTAAAATAATTATAATTAGGGTGGCAACTTCTTTCTAGAAATTCAACCTGGAAAAAGCAAAAGCAAAAGTAAAGCAATTATGTGTGTAGAACTCAGCCCGGGTGCTGTTGTACCCCCACCCTCTCCATTCTTCTTGATGCCGCCCAACTGCCCCTGTCACCCCAGCCAGTTGCTCCTCCCCCTGGTGTTCTGGGCTAATCCTTTTCCTTTGTGCCTCTGTAGGACTCTGGGCTGCCGCTGACAGTGGCACTGAGTGATTATGTATGTGCCAGCATGGCCCTTAGAGTGTAAGATGTTTGAGTGTGGGCCTTGTGTCTTATTCTCATTGTTTCCTTGCTCCTGCACATAGGTGCCTCTCACATGGGTGGGGTGAGTGGGTGGACCCCCTGTCAAGGCCTGTTTTCTAATTTGTACCGGGACCGACCCTGCAGGGCTGTTGCGAGACATGCATCTAAAAGTCTCGCGCTTGGGCCCCGTCCAGGGAGGGCGCTCAGTACACAGCCTCTTCCCTGGTTTGTGGAGTCCCTTTCTAATGCTCCCGTCGTCCTCTGAAAAGAAGGAAAAACAGCGCTCACTCGTAACAAGAACCTGCCCTGCGCTTGACCAGGCTCCTCTGGTGATGCTGTTTTGGGAGTGTCCTGTGGCACCAGGGTTTAGAGGCGCAGACTTCCCAGGCTGCGCCTTCCGAGCTGTGTCCACTGAGGCCAGGTGTGGCCAGGCAGCTGGGAGGTCAGTGAAAGGTGCTGGAGGTGCTTGGCACTCACAGAGCTTGGCCGTAAAACCGGCGTGCTCTCAGAACAAAATGAGCACTGTTTTAAAAAAAAAAAAGTACAAGAAGAAATATATTTGAATATGAGAGCACTGCAAACAGTTTTGCAAGGTATTAAGAGCGCATTAATCTTAATTTTATTATATATTAAAGTTTTTAACTTTTCTTATAATGCAGTTTCGTTGTTTTAAAACGTCTGAGGAATTATAGAGCTATTTGGTGTGGCTGTCAGGAAAGGGTTCCTGCCATTTATTGGGGCCCTGGTTTTATTTAATAGCCAGATGAATGGAACAGTTAATAAAAGAAATATTGCTTTATTCCCTGACATTTATGTCCTTGGTTTCCAATAAAGAATTGAAATTATGAATAGTTGATGGTTTAAATTGATGTTTTATGTTGAACGCTAGCTATAATTTGCCCTCTGAGGATTGTAATACCGAGAAACAGATGGTTTTTCACAGTAACAAATTGCTATGTGTATACAGCCTATAGTCTTGGCTTTCAGATCCTTTCACCTTCAGTTCAGAGCTGCCCTGCCGCTGGCAGACCAGGGAGAGACGCGGCCGCCCCGGGAAAGGGGCTTCCTGTGCAGGGGGAGACCCGCCAGCCCCCCAGGATCCAGTCACGGTTGAGGCCGGAAGGCAGGCGGGGCCCTGTGCAGCTGGTACCTGCAGCTCAGCCCGGGGGAGCAGGGGGCCGAGAAGAGGCTCTGCCTCTGGAGGGGCTCGGCCAAGGTTGCAGTAGCAGCAGCGTTGCTGCCTGTGGCCTCCTGGTCCCCAACCGCATTGCTCACTTAGTGATCCTACAGCAAGCGGCAGAAAGGAGTGGGAGTGTGGGGCTGCGTCTTTTGGTGCCCAGGGATGCTCCCTGAATCCCCTACCTCAGTTTCCTCATCTGTAAATGGGGGATAGTAGCAGAAGCTGCCTCCCCTTAGCACGGGGCCGGGGGGCAGAGTAAAGGCCAATAAATAATGGCCCTTCCCTTCGTGTAGGAAGCAGAAGTTACGGAACACGGTGGTGTGGCGTGGTTGTTAAACGTTACAAAAGCGGCATTGTTTTTCAGGGGAAGTTACCACAGGAGCTCTTTAAACAGCAACACTTTAGGGTTGCAGAAATGGACTCTCCAGAAAGTTTTAAGGGAATCCAACTTCCGTGGCAGTGAGTCACGGAGGGCACACGCGGCGGTGGCCCTCCCGTGGGGTCTCTGTTAGTTTGGTCTTCAGAACCCCCTGGCTCCTGAGCCGTCTCAGGTCTAACGGCCGAGGCTCGGCCTCAAGCCTGGAGCTCGTCAACCTGTTGAAATGTGACCAGAGCCCCTGGTAGGCCATTCAGGGCTGTGTTCATGTGGGAAGTGGGGGGCCTGGGTGAAGGTGCAGTTTTGCACAAGCAGTGATGATAGAGTGGACACACTGTGGTCAGATATTACCATTTTGTAAAATGTTATCAGTTGAGATGTGTGGTTCTGTTTTCTCTTAAGAAGAAAGTTGAACTTAGTATTTTTCCTTCTTTAGATTGTGACCCCAAGATCTTGTTGTCTTGACATTTGTTCTTTTTCACGAGGGAAGAACAGGTTACATAAGTGTTTGAGCTCTTGGTTAATTGTATAAAACCCAGTGCATCACCTGACTCACCTGAGAGAGAGCTAGGGCTGCATCAACTCCAGTGATGTGCAGCGCTTTACAGTTTCACTTAGCACGCCGCCCCCCCCCCCCCCCCACCTCCAGCAGGAATGGGAGGTGAGAAGCCAGGGCTGGTGCTAAAGGAGCCTGGCACCCATTCGGGCTCCACCACCCAAGCCCTCGCTGCCTCATCTGCCTCATCTCCCTCCATATGGGACCCCGAGGATGTGCTCTGGCACGCGCCGCCGTCCCCGCGGAAGCTCCCTTCAGCGTGAGTTCCGGCTCCAGCGCAGATCTGAGCGTGTAGAGTTGTTCTCCAGGCTTATGTTAATTGGTGGTTGTTTGGAGATGAAAAAGCCAGTTGGAAATGGCATTGGGCTGAGGAAGGAGACCAAGGCCTGGATGTGCTCTGGCAGGTGCCTCTCTGGAGTTCCCCCACTCCTGTAACATGGGGCTCTTGAGTGAGAAGCCTCTTTCTCGAACGCTGATCTCGTCCTATTGGGCCCTGCTTCCAGGTCCCCAGTGTCTCCCTGTGGCCGAAAGGACTTATCTGGCTTTTTTCCCAGGAACCATGGTGATATGGCCTCAGCTTTGCTGCAGTGACCTCGGTCCCTGAGACTGAGCCTTCTCTCTGGGCCCATCCTGTGCTGCTCTCTGCTCAAAACCCTGGGCTCTCCCCAGCCCCTCTGTGCTTCATCTCTTCCTGCGCATCCCTGGTGACTCAACTCAGACACTGCCATCCTGGGAGCTCAGACTCCTTTATGTCTAGGCAAGCTGCCTCCGGGACCGGCAGCACTTGTGTGGGGTTGCAGTCCTCTGCCTGACCTGGGTCACTATGCCTCATCCAAGCATAGACCCAGCACCCAGTAGCATCCATAACTGCAGAAAACGATGCGTGTACATTGCTGCAGTAGAGTGAGGCATGCTCCTTTCATCCTAATCAGGACATCAACAGGTGCAGGAGGGGGCTACTTTGAACACAGTAGTTTCTTGTGTTCAGACTTTATTGGCAATAATTGTTAATAAATTTCCATATCACAAAAGTGGAAGAAATTGTAACGTTTTGAATTCCATTATAGATTTTAGTCATGTTCCAAAGTTTTCATATTCTTTTATCCAAAAGAAACATGTCTCTGGGATTGACAGTTGGGGGGCGTTATCCCACAGCTGCCCCACAGGAGGGCAGAGGCGCTCACACTCCTTTGAAAGTACTCCAATCCCTCAAGTTGCTCCACAGCTGCAATCCCTTACTAGAGGCTTGGGCAAGGACAGTCCTTTTGTGGTCCCTGCAGTGTTCTCAGGGCCAACTCCCTGCCCGGCACAGACGTGCTACAATGGGAGGGCAGCTTGGGCTCTGTAGCACTGGTCTGGCAGCGAGCAGCACGTGAGAGCGTTGCACAGATAAAACCAGCGCACACCCAGTCTTGCCCTGGAAATAACTACAAATGAACTGTGGACAAGAAAAACAAAGGTCAGAAAAGGTGACGATCTTTGTGTAAGAAGCTGTTTTCCACGAGTCAGCCACGATGTCTAAGAAAAGTGTCCTGCGAATGCCTCACAGCTTGTATCCAACCAGTTTGGGGGCTGGGGTGGGAGGTGAGAAATCCAGACCGAACTCTAAAGTTCTCTGCGAGCTGCAGAGAAAGTGTCACCTCCCCCTGGCTGTGAAGCCTGAAGCTCTATTTGTGGTCCCTGCCACGGGGCGCCTTAGACTCTCCTCAGTACTCCTTGCTGGCAGCTGTGGCCGCCCTGGCTGAGGCATCATCAGCTTTCCCCTTGTCTCCTCCTCCCAGAGCCCTCCTTCCCCAGCATTGCGTCTCTGCTGCCCTTTCTCTTGTCCCGTTCCCCAGCCCTGCTCAGGCTTCCTGTCCTGTGTGTCCCATCCCACAGCGTCTCCTGCCTCCCTGTCTCCAGCATGTGCCTGGCCCACCTTTGTCTCCAGGTCATCTTCCTGAAGAGCCCAGGTGAGGGATTTTGGTGCCGTCATTCTAAGGGCATTTGGGGTGAGGCCTGCACATCCTGCCGTCCTCCAAGGCTCTCAGCGACAGGGTCCACTTCTACCCCAGATGCATGGGTGACCACTGTTTGTCATTTCGGCAAGGGCCTCCAGGTTCTGGGGCTCCCTGTTTCTGCCTTTCCACCTCCTGCCTGCCCTCTGAACCTCAGCAGGCCCCCATGCCTCCCTCTGCTGCCTTCCCACAGCCCCTTGGCCTCACCCCATGGTGGATGGGCCCCCTGCTCTGCCAGGCTGTGAAACCAGGGACCGCGTGAGCTGTCATCCCCCCCGGCTTCCCGGAGCATTCGCCAAGGACCCGCTCAGTGGCTGCGGCGGTGATAACAGCCGCATAGCACCCCGCGCTTCCTGCCCAGCGTGCCATTTAACCTCACGGAGCCCCGGGGGGTACCCTGATTTCACAAATGGGGAAACACAGGCTCAGAAACATTAGGAAATGTTTTCCAAGCTCACACAGAGGGTCTCAGCTGCCAAGGACCAGAGCGCAAATGCAAACCCAGACTTGAGCTTTTCCCAGGTCTCTTCCTGCCACTTAGCCAAGCTCATGTCATCATGTCCCCTTTTGACAGGTGAGAGACCTGTAGGCTAGTGTGGCCCAGGGCATATGTCAGTAACAGAGAGTGTCTCTTCACCTCCTTGGCTCTTGTTCTTCCCTTTTATAGAGGTTTCAGGTGCAACCATGGTAGTTAATGAATAACGGTTTTGTGTTAGGGTGGCATCTGCATGCAAATAAGAATAGAGGAAGTAAAAGGAGAGAATGATTTTGAAACAAGAAAAAAATAATTTCAGTGCTAAATGTAAGAACCTAGAATCTCCCGAAGTCCCTTCAGTGGTCAGAGAGGACAGACTGGCTCTTTTTCTTTTGTAATTGTCCCTAAGCTCTTGGCACTTGGCACCTAAAAATGCGGCCGATAGCCCCAGGGAGGAAAGCTCTGGAGGTAGAGGGGGCTGCTGGTTACAGTCTGACACCTTAAGGCCAGCAGAGGGTTTTAAAATTCCCTTTTCCTTTGCAGTGTATGTTTTTCCACCATTACTGAATCTATTCAACATTTTAAGATCTCCCCTGGGATGGGAACTAGCATATAGAGAAAAGTGGCTGGTCGGCGTCCCTTGGTGGACCAGGAGGCCAAGCACTTCTAGTTTCACTTAATTAAAAACACAGAGTTCTTGCCTGCTGTGCCAGAGACCCGGGTTCGGTTCCCGGTGCCTACCCATGTAATAATAATAATAATAATAATAATAAACCACAGTGCAGGGTGATGCAACAGTGGCTCAGTGGCAGAATTTTCGCCTGCCATGCCAGAGGCCCAGATTCAATTCCCGGTGCCTGCCCATGCAAAAGAAAAAAAAAACACAGTGCAAAGGAAAAAGGCTGTCAAAACATAAGCAATGTTTACAACAAAGCAACGCGCCTGTCCCTCTGCGACGAGGGCAGAACAGTTTTAGGTGTTCTAGAATGCCAGCTCAATTTTATACCCAAGAGGGGCCAGGGCACCCAGCAGATTCGTGTGTGCATAGAATCCATGCGCAAATCTAGCTTCTGCTGATCAGTTTTTACGAGAATTCATACCTTAGAGCCCATCTTGGTAAACTTGTAATTCAGTAATTTCTGTCTCTTTTTAATGTCAGTTGTTTAATCCCGACTCTGTTACGTGGGCCAGGAGGCTGAGGTCTCTTCTTAGGGTTGTGATGTGGGTCACCCAGTAGGTACAACTAGAGTCACAGAGTTGGGTGGGAAGGGGCCGGAGAGGGCAGCCCTTCGGTCCAGGGCACCATGCTAAGTTCCCTGAAGGCCCAGGAGGAGTGGGGAGGCAGTGGCTGGAAGCTCAGCCCCACCCATCTTCAACCAGACTGCCTCTCTTTTTAAAGTATTGCACGTGCTTGAGAAGTTTCATTTGAGAACTGAAGATACACACACTCAAGTTTGAAAATCCCTAACTTGGACACCAGCCTTTTTTTTTTTTTAATTTGAAAAACTGAGGTGCACAGACAGGAGGTGCCCCAACCAGAATCCATTAGTGGCCTGTGTCCAGACCACTTCCACCTGCTGCCTGTTGCCCACTGTAGCCGGTGATGCCAGGGGACCGGGCAGCACCCCAGCCCTATGAGCCCAGTGCCCAACGAGGGGTGCACAGGAAATGTTTGTAAAATCCTGTCAATAGATTTTCTTCCTTTGGCCATATTGCCATATAGCAACATTGATTTAGGTCTGATGTTAGCTTAAATCTGCCCGTCGTATTGTGTCTGGACAGCAAATCACCAAACTGCATGCAGTGGTTAAATAGTAGGCCAAGCACTGTGAGACTTCAATTTGTTCTTGTATTATTTGAGGGGTTTTTTGTTTGTTTGTTTAAGATAATTATATACTATTAGAAAATAATACATTTTCATTTTGAATAGAAAGTAATGTTTTAAAAAATGTGATACCTCCAGCCTTTAGATCTAGGGACCCTCCAACCCTGCCAGACCCTGTCCAGTTTCAGCTCTGAGTTGACCACTGGGTGGCCCTGGGAGAAAGGTTTCACCTCCCCAGGTTGGCCAAGAGACCTTCCTTTTTCCAACTCTGTGCTTGGTGCTAGGAGGAAGGGTGGCAGTGACGACCCAGAGTATACAGTCGGCTAGTCCACCTAAGGTGTCAAGGACCACTGAGGGCGGGCTCCTGTCTCGGGGAGGGCAGTGTCAGGAAGTGTCTGGGGTGGCTCAGGTCTCCCCGGGGAGCATTTACCTTTCTGTAGTACACTTTATCACGGAATTGCTGATGCAGGAAAGAAGTAAATTGTCTTTCAGTAAGCCAGCACCATTGTTCATTCATTAATTTGTTCATCCATTCCACACCCATGGCAGGGTAGAAGGAGCAGCACTTCCCCCTGGGTCTTCCAGGCTATTCTCCCCTCCTTACCCCTCCTTCATCCTCAGTCCCTTCCATCTGACCTCGGCCCACTGTCCCTGAACCTGCCTTGCCCCCCAAGCACCGTGGACACTCCTCAGCCTTGCTTTCACCACCCCCTTCCTCTAAAACCGCACTCTCTTGTGGCTTGCTGGTGCCCCTGCCTGGTTTGCCTCCCACCACGGTGTTCCTCAGTTTACACCTTAGCTGGCGCTCTCTAGGAGGCCACTGCATTCCCAGAGCTTCCATTACTCTCTCTGTCCTTTCAGCTTTCAGAGCTGATTTTGGGATCTCCACTTGTTCAGGTTTCCCACCTCCCTGGTGGTGGCCCTTTGTCTGCTGAGCTGCTCTGGTTGAAGTCTGAGAATGACCACATGATTGTGCCTCTCCCCCTTTTCCCTTCTCCCCCTCTTCCCCTCTTCTCTCCCAACACACTACCAAGTCTTCCAAGTTCAGCGGTCACCATCACTTCCCTCCTGGCTCTCTGTTGGAATTATCTTGTCGGTACTCTTTTTTATGGAGACCAAGAATGGTTGGCTTCTCTTCCCAGATACCTGCACTGTGACCTGAGTTCAAGTTGTTTCCTTCAGAACTACTTGCCACCCACCTTCCAAGAAGGTTGTAAGCGTCTTGGTTTAATTTTGGGAGGAAACTTGAGAACTCAGGAGAGTGGCCCTGTTTGGCTAAAAGAGAGATGTTAGAAAGTGGGCAGCTCTGGTGCCTGGCTGAGAGCGGCCGTTGGGGGCTGTTGGGGATTGGGGTTGCTGTGCACATGCCCCCCGCCCCCTGCCCCCCTACAGCTGCAGCCATTTTAACTGGAAGGCTTGGGGAACCCCACCCTACACTCTCGCGAGAAGGTCCCATAAAGTGCTCTGGGCTGACTTATTTTGTCACATGGACTCAAGAAAACATTCCCCACGAGAACCCACCAAGTGTGTGCTGGCCGGTTCACCCTGCTCTTTCTGTCATGCTTTTAAAAACAAATGAAGGGCGGCTGCCGTGGCTCAGCAGGAAGAGCTCCGACCTGGACCTGCCGTGCTGGAGGTCTGGAGTTCGATCCCTGGTGCCTCCTGCCCATATGCAAATTAAAAACAAAAAACAAAAAACAAATGAGTCTTGATCCCTACATTTAAACAACACCAGTTGAACCTGCTTGGCCAAAATTATGTTGTTAAGTATTTTGATTAAATGACCTGCATCAAATGCCTCTGAACTAAGGGTCATTTATGATAAACATCACCAGGACATCAGTTTGCAGTTTACTTGAAGTCATTTTGGCCACCACATGGAAAAACAAGTGCAAAAGATAATCCTGCAGACCACTATAAAATATCTTTAAATGGTGGTTATAAAGGATGACTTCTACTTTTAAGAACTCTCTTGATGTTTGAAGAGTGCTGCACTCACTGGCCATTCACTGGTTCACTGGGCCAGCTTTGGCTCCACAGAGAGGACACCCTGGTGAGCAGAGGCCATTCGTATCTAGGGGATGGAGCAGATGGTGGTCATTTGCAGTATGCCTGGTGGCACAGAAGCAACCATGGGTCTCCCCTGCCACTGGAGTGGCCTGTCCTCGTGCAGGAGCGTGCATCTCTGCTGCCACCCCACGGCCCAGAGTGCCAGGTTGGTTTCTTGCCACTTGGGCATGTTAGGTGCAAGGTGACCTGTGCGCTTCCTGTGTCATCATCCTCAGCTCCACGGGGCAGGAGGGGAGGCTGTTCAAAGTCAGGCCCCTAGCTTACAGGCCCACCCTCTCAGAAACCCCTCTCCCCCAGGCCTCTGGGAATGGTGGCTGCCTAGGCCCTCAAGCAGCCTAGCCCAGCTCCTCTGGCCACACAGCAGTAAATTGGATGCCCAAGCCTGGAGGGGTCCTGGCCAGATATGGAGGTGGCGGTACCAGGACGAAGGCAAAAAATGAAATGATAGCAAGACTTTTATTATGACTTCCTTCCATCTTCCTTCCCTGCCCTCCCTTTTCCTTCTTCTTTTCTGTGTGTGTGGCTTGTCACTGAGTCTGTGCTGTCTTCTCTTTCTCCTCTGTTGTGGCCATGCACTTACCTTTCTATCTGGTGTCCACCCATGAACAGCCTGGAGTGTCCCTGTGCACTGCCACCTTCTTTGGGGAGCCTCCAGTCAGGGGCGCCCCTCCAGGGGCCCTCCCCAGCACACATGGGCCCTTCAGCCCTGCCCTGAGTTGTCCTTTTCTGGGTCTTATTTCCTCTGACTGCATGTGGAATGTGAAATCAGGCCCTTTCCTTCCTAGTTAAATCTCCAGCATCCAGCTCTCCCTCACTAAAGCAGGATTGCCGCAGCGCTGGACCTCACTGGGCTGCTTGCAGGTGAGATGCAGGTAGGGTCCAACTCTCTGCCTGGGATCCTCAAATATCACCACAGACTTTTCAGTAACTTCAGTTTACGAACGCTAATGCCTGCTTTGTGTCTTCTGAGCCTCGGTAAGGCTGCTATTATCATCCCCATTTTCTATGAGAAAATAGAGCTTAAAAAGCTGGTCACATTCACCAAGCCTATAATGGAGGTGGCTGGCCAGAGCAGCCAGAGCATAGCACTCCAGCACAAGGCCCTTTCTGGCCATCCTTGAGAGTCTCCCATCCCAGGACCATTGGATCAGAGAGAGTGTCCTGTAGTAAGGGCCACCCTGCACTGCTGGGCTCTGTCGGGGTCCCACAGAGTGGTTTTCTCTGGCCTGGCTCCTGTTCTTTGGACACAGGCTCCCAAGCTCCCTAAGGGTTCAGTCTCTTGGCTCAGAAACTGGGTCTTAAACCAGCATCTCTAGCTGTACCCCAACCTAGGACTCAGTACAAAGCTGGGTGCTATGCCACCCAAACCTCAGTCATACTAGGTGCTGTGCCTCTTGAGCCTCAGTCAGGCTGGGAGTGGGTCCTCTCAAGCCTCAGTCAAGCCGGTGCTGTGCTACCCGAGCCCCTCAGTCAGGCTTGCCCTGTACTTCCCATGCCTACACTGGGTATTGGCAACTGTGATTGCAGAGATGGAGGCAGCAGTCCTGCGCCCCAGGCCGGGGCGGGGGCCATCAACCATGGTTCCCTCAGGACTGCTGGAAAGCATCTGTGGTTTTAATCTCCCATCAGCCCTGCCCGTTATGGGGAGAAGCAGTTTCTCCGTACTTTGCTTAGGTCGGCCGATAGGGTTTCGAGGAAGGATAGAGAGGGAGGGTTTGGGCTTTCCCAACTGCAGTCTTCCTGAAGGTGAATCCATCGATGGGAAAGAGTGGTGTTTTGGAGCTGAGAAAGCAGCCTTGGCATCTGGTCCTGTGCAGGTCTGGCTGGCAGAGACCTCTTCTCAGGATGCCAGACCGTGGCTCGGGCAGGAAGCTGCTTCCTGCACTTCAGGGTCAGCCTCTGGCTCTTTCTTCCTCCCTTTCTGAAGCCAAGGGGAGCTGTTTTGTCAAGGGCGTGGTAGAGAAGGCCCCCGACCACTCAGCTTGTGGCTGGACTTGCAAGTGCGCTTCCCCTTGGCCCTGCGCCACGGTAGGGTGCCCTCCTGCAGCGGCTTCCTCCCGGAAAAGCCGGCACGCCCCTGGGAGAGCCCGCCAGTGGCCAAGGACATGCTTGCCAGGCACCTCACTTCACCAGCCTCCTTCCTTTTCCCTCTGGGCGCCACAGGGAGGCAGGGAAGACAGCCTCCACCACGGCCGCGCCTGGCATCATCATGCCTCACGCGCATCCTCTCCCCCTTTGCCAGCGCTGGGTGAGGCGACTGCTCTTTGGGCGATGGGGAAGGGGCAGCTCCTGGAGCGTTCCTGCTTCTTCATCCATTATCTGGGTGTGCTCTGGTGGGAAGCAGCTCTGCCCGTCCTTGGGCTTTTCATCTTTCCCACGGGCCTCATCATTTGTCCAAACCTGCTGCCCTGCCCTAAGCCTGGCCCTTTGAATTTATTGACAATGAGTTTTAGAACATTACTTTGGAACCTCCATTCTCTGGCAAATATATAAACTCAGTAAAGCAGACTTTTCTTTTATTTATGTTGGCTACATCCAGAAAGCAGGCTTGCAGCCCCACCCCATCCCCACCCCCCAGTGAGTGTGCGAGTGTCACTTCTGCCCTGCTGAAGTCTGGTGACAAATTGCTCGAGAAGACCCCCTGACAGTGTGTGACGTGTTCATCTGCAGCAGGACCACCTGTGGCCCAATCGCTTCAGAGATGAAACGTCCCCAAGGCAGTCTGTGCTGCCCCGTGCACTGCCAGGCTTCTTGGTTTAAGATTACTGACAAATGTACTGAATTGTGTCCAGTTTAAAAATATACAGGTTCTGAAGGATTTAGGTTTGGTAAGAAAATGAAATCCTTTGTCCCAAACCTGGGCCTGTTGGTTTTGTCAGTGCTGTGTGTGTATATTTTAAAGAGTCTCTATTTTGAGCTGTTTGGAAAAGCAGCTGCTTTGAATTGAGACACATGTGTGTTAAGCTTGTTTCCCGATGTTAGCACTAAAATAGAACTGCCCTCTGTCTGCAGTATCTTTTGCAGGCAACTTGTCAATGAAACTGCTTCCAAATGTTTTCCCAAGTATGTGGGTTCGACCCAGGCCTCCTGCCTATTCGTGTTTTGTGCAAAATGACATTTTTAGTTTTAAAGATTTTAAAACAATTTCACACCCGGAAAGCTGCCTAGATTCCCCATCTATTGAAATTTGAAAACACGCCTGCACAGCCAGTCACCCTGATCCTGCGTCAGACTCCTCCAGAAACAGCCAGCCTGTGATCACGTGGCGGCCATCGCACAGCGCCGCTGCGGAGCACTGGCCCCTCCTGGAAGCGTCGTGCTTTGGCACAGCTGAGCTCCCCGGGTTTGTGCAGCTCCCTGCAGTGTGGGTGGGTTGGGTGAGTGTTAATCAGCACCGACAGAAGGATGCTTTTGAACGTCGTTCACCTCTGACCACTGCCCTCTGACCACTTGGAGAATTCACTGGATAACTCAGTGTCCTCTAAAAACGCCTGAGCCCACACACCAGACACAGCTAGAGGGCCCTGCCATGCCTGTCTGGGACCCCCTTAGCTCTAGCTTACCCGGGCTCATGAGCTGCCCACCCCACCCACCCCCAAACAAACATTTTCAATTTTTGAGCTCCTTGTCTTTTAACTGAAAAGCTCTTGGTACTTTCCCTTTGAGTAGGGGCAGGGAGGGGAATGGAAATTCTTCTTTTCTGCCTTTTAGTTCACTCAATAATGCCTCCTATCTGTCCTGCCCTGTGCGAGGAACACAAACATCAGTAAGGCATGGCCTTGCCCTCAGGGCCTCACAGGGGACCCCAGACCTGTAAACAAGTCAGAGACCACAGGTCTCGAGTAAAATGTGTGCGAGGTGGAATGGGAGACCCAGAGTGCCCAGTAGTTAGTTTGCCTCGGAGGACTGGGTGGGCATCGTGCAGGAGACAACCCCTGGCAGCCTGGGTGTATTCAAAGGCCTGTCCTCCTGAACTCTGTGTATCTCTTAAATGTGCTTCTCTCTTGCCTTTTATGAGCTCTGTTGCCATGATTTGCAGTTTTATCCCCCTTGCAATACAAGACAGGCCTCCAGGAGGCCAGGGCAATCTTCCTATGTATGGACGTTCAAGGCTTACAGCAGGCGCTCAATAAGTGTTCGCTGAGGAAAAATCATTCCTTCTTTTTGGAGAGGTTCATCCCAGGCTTATTTTAAGTAGCAAGCATTTGTCCCTGCCTGGAAGAGCTTACTTACTAATCACCTCCTTTTCTGAATAGAATAATGTTTGACCCATCACTATTCACCCTTTAGTTAGGATGATGGAAAAACATGGTAGATTTAGCAAACTTCAACCAAAGAATTTGTTTTTAGATAACTGTTCTATGAATCAAGGTAAACCTGCATGTAGTTGCAGCTTCTGTTTGCTGCTTTGAGCTCTGGGTAGGATTCCTGTGTCTCTTGCACCTGTCACCTGGGGGATTTCGGTGCATTCTACTGCTTCATGGTATGTTTAGCCCCTCGTTTTCTCACATATTTTTCCCCACTGGGGTTTGCTGTGGAGATTGAAGCTGCTGAGCCTTGTCTTGCTCTTGCTAGCACGGAACAGAATTCCAGGCGGTGGTGCCTCCCGGCAGCGGGAGTGGAGCCTGCAGAGCTGGACAGGGTGCCTTTGCTGTCACACTGCAGCACCTAGAACAGTCCCTGCCCCTGTGAGGCTCAGGTGACGGCTGGGGTTCTCTGGGTGTTGTTTTGAATCGGACTCCCTGTTTGTAAAAGGGCCTTGTGTTTCCGTGCCTCCCTGGGAATGAGTGCTCTCCATAGACCCCTAGAACAGAGTTGGGCTCTTCCCAGCACCTCCTCCTAGCCCAGGTGTAGGGACAGGTCTTTCACTCCTGGGAAGGGAAACCTTAGCTGCTGCTGCCCCTGGAGGGACTCTCTCGAGATGGTCCTTTGATCCTGTAAAAGGGGTTCTGTGTCTCACTCCCCCCGCCAGGCCCACTGCCTGCTGCCCAGCTCCCCAAAGAGCCCTCTGTCAGCCTCTCCCTGTGCTCAGGCGTTCCCATTTCGAGTGGCTGGGGAAGCTGAAGGGCTGCTCTGTTGGCAGAATATTCTCATTGTTTTCTTGTAAATAAACAGTGGCGTAACAAAGGGAGGTGACTTCTCAGCTGCCCAGAAAGTGACCTGTAAAGGGGTCTGTGAGGCTTGTTTTTGAGATAACGTAGTCGAAAAGCTGCTTGGCACTGGGGGAGTAGGCATGGTTGCCGCGCTCATGGAGGGAGGGGCGCTCAGGCTGCGGGCAGGGCTGGGCCCGCCCAAGGGTCAGAAGCCTGGGTTCGGGTCCTGGTCCTGCCACTCCCTAGTTTGGGGGGCCCTAGGCTGGCTAAGCCTCAGCCTTCTCGTCCTCTAATGGCGTGTTTGCCTACCTCATAGGCTGTTAGGAAAACTGAGACCCGGCGTCTGACGCGGCGCCAGGCGCTGACGTGGCCGCCACCAGAGCCGCCATTCTGTGGGCCCGAAGCCAGCGCTGGGGTCCGAGCAGCAGCCATCGCCGCCGCGGCCACCAAGGGGTTTCTCTGGCCAGCGTTGATTACACCAGTCTGTGACCCTGGGGAATATTTTTACTAACCTCTTCATGGGGCCTTTTTGGCAAAAAAGAAATGCACATTCTCATGGTTGGCCCAGACACTGCAGGAAAGACTCCTATTTTGTACAAACTGAAACTTGGTGAAATAGTAATGACTGTTCCCACTATAATTTTCAACATGGAAACTACAGAGTATAACAGCATCAGCTTCGCCGTGTGGGACACAGGCAGCCAGAGCAAAATCCAGCCTCTGTGGCGCCCCTACTTCCAGAACACACGAGGTCCGATGTTTGTGGTCGACAGCAGCGACCCAGAACGTGGGAACAAGGCCCATGAAGAGCTCACGAGTGTGTCGGCAGGCGGCCAGCCCCGGGGTCCTGTCTTACTATCATTCACCATCAGGCAGAATCTTCCCAAAGCCGTGGACGCTGCTGAAGTCAGGTGAACTGGGATTGCGCTCTCTGTACCACCAGCCCATTCTGGCCACCTGTGCCACCTGTGGGGATAGGCTTTATGATGGACATGACTGGCTGTCCCCTCTGCTCCTAAGTCAGAGGTGATCTGAGAACGTGTCCTCCTCCTCACCCTTCACTTTACTCTCATGGGGCAAGCCGTGTTCCCTTGGTGTTGAGCGCCCAAAGCATGTTCTATGAGTTTGCGTCATGATATGTGTTGCACTGGCTGTAGACATGGCAGACAGCCTGCAGACAGGGTTTTTATTTAATGTAAATAGTTTTTGTTTCCAATGAGGCAGTTTCTGGTACTCCTTTGCAATAGTACTCGGCTTTTTTTATTATTGTGAAAAAGGAAAATCACCTCTCTGTTGAGCACTGAAGGTTCTTCAGGTGTCCTGGCACCCAAAGTTCTAGGAGTCCCTGGTTTGGAAGAGTTGCGCGCCCCTCCTCTGGGGTTTAGGTCTGCGTTGAGATCCATGTTGGTGGTTGGTTTTTAACCCAAACTCAATGAGTTTTAAAAAATAGTTAAAAATAGGAGATAAGAGAGAAATATGCCTACTGTAGGTTTTGCAGTAACAAACTGTATACCAGTGCAGCTGATTGTGTTGTCCTTTCGGAATGTGAGAGAAGGTGACAAAAATCAAACCCATGATCAATTTTGCATGCCCACAATAGACGTCCCTGTAATTATGCTTCACCTTTGGATCATCCTGTATTTACAAAGTTTGTGCTTGTATTTATGCTCACATGGTTACCTAGGAAACCAGTCTGGAGGCTGTGGCATGGCCCAGGCCACCATCTCAGACCAGCGGCTCCTCCATTTAGCCACTGGCATTGGGGCCACTAAAAGACCCAGAGGACTGCCTGTGTCACTGGCCATGGGTGTGATGTGGCAGGATCCTCTGGCTCTCAGTTTAGAAGAAAGCAAGGCGCCACCAGCATTTTATTTCAGTCGTGTATGTGGTGCTTCTTTTGAAACCACTTGCCAGGGCAGAGAGCCTCTTTCATTCCCAGTGTTTTCTCAGAACGGATCTCAGGAGTTGGGGAATGAGGTGCCTAGGGTGTCCCCAACAGAAATGCATGCAAGTTTGGGGAGTCATTCCATTCTAGAAGGCCCCACCTGTCTCGGAGCACCCCAGTCTATATGTGTGAAGTAGCAGTGGTCAGACCTGCTATTGGAAAGAGACGGCCTGTATCCTTTTTTCTTTTGTATTTTGATAAACGCTGAAGAAGCTGGAGCTGTTAACTTTATCTCGGGGAGAAACAGCCTCAGAACTAGTTTATTTGGTGTTATGGAAATTCTTACTGCTTTCAATACATGATTAGTAATCAAATTTGAAAAGATAAAACTCTGAGATGCATTCGTGCAGTAGTCAGGTAACATCAGATGCCATTTAAAGTGAGATGTACCTCCAGGTTGGAATATCATCCTTTTCCTTGACTTTCTCAGAAGTTTTATGTTATAAAAAGTCTACTCTTGGTTTCCCCCCGAAATACAGCTTCATCCTTTGTATCTGGCTGAAGAGTCAGAAATGTCTTCCACGTGGCACGATGTAGGCTGAGTGAACCACCTTCCAGGGGGCAGGTTTTAACGCTAGGTTAGAGCAGCTGCCGCCCCCAGGCCTGAGGGTTTAGCAGAGTTTGTGGGAGCTGAGCTGGAAGGAGGAGGTTGCCCCGACCTGGCAGTGAAACTGGATTGTGGGAGCGTGGGGTGGACTGCTCAGGCCACCAATGGGCAGGGAAGTAGCTCACCACATCCCCCACCTCCATACATGTCTGTCTATGGGGACTGGGCAGGAACATCAGGTTTCAACATTTATGAGGAAAGAAAATAAATGTAAGTGATAGATCAACTCATAAATAATCACAGCAATAAACCTTCATTCTGAAAGTGTTCTGAGCTTTCCAAAAGTATGTTCATCTCTCACATCTCATTCCATGCTCACAGCAACCTTTTAGCTAGAAGAATCATTCCCAGGTGAGGAAACTGAGGCTGCAGGGCTCCAGCCTGCCCAGGTCACAGAGATAGAGAGTGATGGGCTGAGATGCAGTCTTGGGGCTCCTCGTGCCTTCCACTTCCCTTATTCCTGGATGTGAAGTCTTGTTCATTTTTCTCCCACATGCACATCCCCCTAGGAAAAAGGAGAAGAAACAGAGGGAAAGGATCAGCAGCCCCCAGACTGCCTCTTAAAGGGCCAGGCACTAAATATTTTAGGCTTGGCCAGCCAGAAGGCAAAATTAAGATAGTGTGTAGGTTCTTATATAACCATTTTAAGTGTAACCATTTAAAAATGTAAAACCATTCTTAGCTTGCAGGCCATAAAAATACTGGCGGCTGGCCACAGTCTGTTGGCCCCTGAAGTAGGCCATCTGCTGCTTGTGGGGGCAGGTTTCTGTGAGGTGGTGCACCCCTCACGTCTGCCTTTAGCCTCCTGCTGAAGTCTGAGAGTGGGTGGAAGTTGTCCGTGTCACAGAGAACTGGGCTTTTGTAGAGTCAGAAGGAGCTCTCAGGAAAAGTCTCTGGCACCATCACCAGCTCCTACCACTGGTCCTTTAAACATGGACTCACGCCGTGGCATTCTATCGCAAAGCCCCAGTGCTCTCTGCAGGCATACTGAACCCCCAAGCCCAGGTCCAGTCCTCTGCATTTCCTGTGAAGAGAGGAGTCCTTTTGGCCCATTTGAGGGTGCCTGCCTGCTGTTGTTTTCCAGGTTCTTTGCTCCTTTCTGAGCTCAGTGCCCAACCTTGAGGCTCAGAGAGGGAGCAACCAACCCAGGCCTGGCTCCAAGTGTCATCCTCACCTGTGGAAGCGCTTTAGCATCCAGCAGCTGTTCAAGTAAGGCCAGTCCTGGACCTCTGGCCTCTCCCTTCTTGAGGCCAGTGTTCCTACCTGTGTGGTTTTTAAAACTCTACCAACAGGTCCGTCCCCCACAACACACACAATCCTCTAGGCTCCCCCCTACCTCCTGGCTGAGGCTGGGGGCTCTGGAGGAGACGGGCAGCACTGGATCATGTTGTTTTCTGGAACCTTCTCCTGGAGGTGCAGGTGGTACAGCTTCTACCAGACCCTTTCCCTGAAGAAAGTCACTCCACAGAGCCCGGAGGTGTTGCCAGAAGTCCTTGTTTTTAACAAAGCAGAAGGTTGCAAAGAGAAAGACAGTGAGGAGTTGGTGGGCATGGAGAGGATTTTGGCCAGAGAAATTGGTTTGTTTGTGGAAGTGCTGAGAGGTCAGCTTGGAGAGATAAAGCTGCGGGAGTTTAGGTTTGTCTTTACTAGTTGCAGACTGAGTGGGGTGAGGATGGAAGTTCAGGGTGGACGTGGCTTTCTTCTGGAAGGCCTGAATCTGATTGTTTCAGATTCTTCCACCTTGTACCCTGGGAATGAAAAAGAGAAGAGATACTTGCAGGGGTTAATTGACATGTAGTTCAGTCTCTTTGGTTTGTACTGGACTTTGGAGGCTCAAGGTGGTAATCTGTTTTTTACCTACCAGGCCTATTGTCGAGTTACTGTTAAACAGGGAAGAGTTGTTAGACTTTTTCCATCACTAAACACACCACACTCGTCCCTTAAAGGAGAACCCTAGTTTGCTAGTATCCATCAGAATTCTGGTAAAATAGGTGTTTTTCAGGGAAAATAAAACAGTTCAGGTTCATTTTCAGAAACCAACTATTTTAATTTAGAGCAAGATACGTGTGGCAGAAGTAGAATAGAGTCACCCGATACAGCAGATTAAGCCTCATTGCAGCGACCATGGCAAGAAACTGCTTGTGCTGGCGGCAAAGGGAGAAACAAGAAGAGCCTTGCTTGTCCACAGAATAGACTAGGGTGAAGTGGAGAGCTTTCTCGTCCCCAGATTTTTCACTTGGAAATCTACTTTGTTTAGATTTTGTGGTTGTCATCATCATCTTTGTCAGTATCACCATCTTGGGCTCCATCTCTTTCTCTGTCTTTGTTACTAATTAATTCTTTCAGAGGATCTCTAGTTCTCCCTCAGTCTTGCCCTCTGACCTTTTTTTTTTTTTAACATTTTTTATTGTGAAATATATATACAAAGAAAAGAAGGAAAAAGCGATAATTTTCAAAGTATACTTTGACAAGTAGTTATAGAACAGATTTCAGAGTTTGTTATAGGCCACCATTCCACAATTTCACATTTTTTTAGGAAGCTAAAAGAAATTTTTAGGAGGCTAAAAGAAATATCAGAATAGTGATTCAGCAGTCATACTCATTTGTTAAATCCTATTTTCTCTATTATAACTCCTGGTTCTCCTTTGATCCTTCTCCTAATCTACAGGGATCTTTGGGTAATGCCCATTCTGACTTTTTCCATGTTGAGAAGGGGTGAAGACAATAAAGAATAGGGGGATATAATCAGTTGGTAATCTTGGAGAGGCTGGACCCTTTGGGTTTCAGGATTTATCTGGTGCAGAGACCCTCTGGAAGTTTTAAGTTCCAGGAAAGTAAACTTAGTACGTGAAACAGAGTCTCAGTTCAAGCCCTAGGTATTCTTAAGAGTTAATAGGAGTGGTGTTGGTTGGGGTTTAGCAAACCATGGCAATGAGCACTTTCCTACTTGAAGATTGTATAAGAGTAGCCTCCAGAATAGCTTCTTGATTCTGTTTGATCTCTTTTAGCTACTGATACCTTATTTTTTGTTTTTTTTTGTTTTTTGGGGGGGGCGTGCATGGTCTGGGAATCGAACCCGGGTCTCCTGCATGGAAAGCTAGCATTCTACCACTGAATACTGATGCCTTATTTTGTTATACTTCTTTTCTCCATTTTGGTCAGGAAGACATTGTCAATCCCACTGTGTCCGGGAGACTTTCTCCCCTGAATGTCGTGTCTCATGTAGGGAGAAGGGTAATGATTTTCTTTGTAGAGCTGTTGCCCTCTAACTTTTAACCCATTTGCTCTTTCTAAGATTTTACTACTCATCAAGGTCTTTGGCTTTTTCATAGATCTATATTGTTTTGTCCCTCTGAACATTGAAACTTTTCTGCCTGTTCTCCTCCTTGGCTCCTCCTCCCCACCCCCCTCCTGTTAGGTGGGAAGTTCTGTTCTCCCGAGCTCTGGCCACAGGCTCTTTACCCCACACCTGGCTCCCTGCCTGCAGCTCCCTGGTGCTTGTTTTGCCAGGTCATGTTATGCCAGAAGCCCTCCCAGTTCCTTGGTATTTCCAGAAATGGGTCTCTCGACATCTTTGCCATCCCCAGACATGTTCCCGACCAGTATTCCTCAGTCTGTGCAGGGCCGTCGGACCCCCTCCCAGGCTTGACTTTCAGCAGTGACTCCATCTCCAGCTTTCCCTTTTCCCCTTCATCAGCTTAGTTGCCATATCCTGTTTCTTTTCATTCTAGAGAACAACATATTCCTTCTCCCTCTCTGATGCTGCCAGTTCATTTCTGGCTTGAGTACCTTCTGCCTAGGCTTCTCTTTCCTGACTGATGCCTCCGTTTCTATGTTCTACCCTTCTGGCCCAGCCTATAAATTACCCTCAGATTCATTTTCCCAAAGCAGAACCCCTGATCTGGTCTCCACATACCTTGAACTTGGTCAGTGGCTTTTTATCATCTCTTAGGCCGCATCTGGGTTCTTTGCATGGCCTAGAGGGTCCTGGGGCCTGGTCCAGCTCTCCTTGTGTCCCACACAGACCAACAGAGTACTTTCAGCTCACTTCTTTTTCCCTTGCTTAAGCCATTGTGTCTTCCTAGGCGGCCCTCCCTGCCCACTCATTCCCCTGGGTCCCAACCCTGCGCAGCCCAAGTGACCCACCCCCAGTCCTCCCCTGAGCCAGCAAGTTTGGGTCACTGTGAATGGTCTGCCTTGTGGCATTATTTGTACATATCTTTATTCTCCTTGTGTAAACCTCAAGGTGGCGGGGTGGGCTCCACATTCGCCTCCGTTCTTTAAGTGCGTGGGGAGTGGAGGGGTTCGATTGCCGGTTGAGTGAACACACGACTGACAAGTCCCACTCTGACCTGCCCTACTGTTAACTTATGTGCCTGGGAACAAGGCCCGTTTCCTTACCTTGAGTGACGCAGGACACACAATGGAGCATAACATTTAGCGAATGACGAATAGAATGTATAAGGCGAACAAGCATTGTTTTTGAGAGGAGAAAGGAAGACAGTGCCACGGTACATCGTGACTCTCCCTGGCAAGCCCTTCTTTGGCGGGCAAAGGTAGAGTGTAGCATGTCAAAGCTATTTTGGGTTCTTGATCCTTTGCCACAGTTCAAGCTCACCCGGAGTGAGGCCTGGGTTCCAGACAGCCGGGGAGCCAAGGCCAGCATAGGGAACCCTTGAACATGTCTGCACCAGCAGGGCTGAGCCATTAACCCAAACTGTAGCATGCAAAGATTTGGCTCGCAACGTGGCGGCTTCAGGTGAAATCCAGCTCAGAAGTCAGCGTGGCGTAGTAGCTCCGGCGCCAGCCAGGCCCTGAGCCTGCATTATAGCCAGATGGCCTTGGGCAAGACACGCAACCTGTGGCCCCTGTTCCCATTTGTGCAATAGGGACAATTCCACATGCCTGAAGGGCTCCTTCAGGTGCATAGCAGGGTTCCTGTGCCATGCAGGCCACATGAGGGGACTCCTTGGATGGCAGCCTTTGAACTCTTCATGGGATGTGGCCAGGCCTCACCCATCACCTGGCCGGGCCCAGCCAGCCAGGGCGGCACCCCAGAGTACATATTGGAGAAAGCCTGGGCTGGGGGGTGGGGGGGCAGCAGAGCAAGCCAGGTCTGAAAAGGTGGAAGAAGCCGTTCAGTCCAGGTTAGGGAGCAGGGCTTCTCTCTGCTCCTGAAGCGGTTCCGTTGATTTAGGGCCTGAGCCAGGTCTCACGCCCAGCCTCCCCCTCTGCCCTCCCCCCGCTACCCTCCCTCCTTCCTTCTCACTCACCACTGGATCTTTCTGTTTCTCCACACTGGGGATAGGGCACGGAGTAGCCAGTCGCCTTGAACTTCTTTATCTCTAGTATGTGTTTCTGTAAATTGAAGCTTTCTCAGTTGGTTAAAAGCTTTAGAATGACCAAAATTCCTTTTGTGTTACATAAGGTTCTTGCCATTTAAAAGATTAGCAGGCGTCATTTCAGTGAGCCTTCTTGAATGGCATGTCTCATTTAGCTTAATCTGCCTTCGGTACATGTTAAAACATAAAAAGAGTGTGTCTCCAGCTCACATGGGGGGCTTGGAAATTAAAGGTCACTTTGAGCAGTGGACTCCTTAAAGCCCACAAGCAAGGTGTGGGTCTGCCTGCCTGCTGTCGTGCTGGATGCCCTGGTGCAGTGTTGGGTGCCCATGGGGCAGGGATGGGAGGCCAGTCACAGATCCTTTGCAAGAAGAAGGCCAGTTGTTTGAATTTGGTGTAATGCTGGAGGAAACTGATGACATTTTAACGGACTTTGCCTGGCCACAAAATAGTAGGCACAGGGTTACCTTTGGAAATTTTTCTTTGTTAAATGCCCTCTCTGCCAAGCCTCACATAAGCCACCATGTGCTGTGATTGGCACGGAGCTGGGAAGGAGTGGGCATGGAGTAGGGCAGAGCTTGAGAGGGTCTGGGTTCTTGGAGACAGCCTGGCTGCCTGGAAGCCAGCAGCATCTGGCAAGCCCCCGGGAAGTGCAGTGCCCTTCATAGTGTGCTCGGGAAAGGCTGAGTAAAAGTCAGCTAGCAGCCATGTCCTGTCTAAGAGGAGCTTACAGCCAAGTAGAGCTAGACCACCCGAACACCTGCCTGTAGCCAGAGAATACCTTGCAGGCCAAACAGGTAAAAGACAACGGTGGTTTAGGGCACTCTGAGCAATGCACATGTAAGGAGGGGATGTCTCCGTAATCGTTATCACCCTGTCACTGAAACAGCTGTGTTGCATACCTACGTACTATGGGTGTTCGTCCATTCAAAAATACCCACTGGACGCCTGCTGTGTGCCGACTGCTGCCCTAACCTAGAGAGCAGCCTCATCAGGCAGGTTACCTCGTACCTCCCTACCCGGAGAGCAAGCCAAGCTCCGAAAGGTGTGTCAGCTTTGTCCAGCTTCATCCCCACCTGCTGTTAAATGGCAGCACTGGGACTCAGCCTTGGGTTGATTTGCATTTTCTGATCAGAATGACTGGCAGACCTGCTTCCCTAAGAAAAGGGGATCCACGGTGGCAGAGCCAGGTCCCATTTCTTGAACCAGATCTGTATTTGTACAGTTAGTTTACTGAGTGTCTGTTACCTGCAAGGCCACATCTAGAGGCAGCCCCCAAGGGGGAGCTTGCAGGCTGGAAGGGGAAGGAGACAAGCAGAGCCTCAGTTGTTTGTTTACTTGTTTGTGTATGTGTGTTTAGTCTGAGATCGTGTGCAGGCATAGTTAAGTGGTACAGCATGTCCAGAGGGGTTCGGTTGAGTACCGACGGATCCGAGGGGGCATTGCGTGTGTGCACAGCAGTGACATGCTGGCCGGAGGACCATGCCAGGGAATGTCGGTCATCCTCCGTTGGCGTGCACTATAGCAGCCCAAAGCTTGTTGTATATTTTAATTTATAAATATGTATTTCTACGACAACACCCTCAAAAGACATTTTTGTCTGTAAAGAAGCCCTTTCTGGATATATCGTTGTATAGCAGAGCCACGTTACCATTTCTTCTCCTGGCTTTCCTTCCAGATGGCTGGGATCAGATAAGAGGCCCCTGTTACCAGGAAAGGATCAGGGAGGAGAGGGGATGCCACACATCACTGTCAAGTCCCAGGCTTAAACTGCAGGGGACATTGAAGAAGGACACGTTCTGGTGTCATGAGACCTCTGCCTGCCAGCAGACCACTCCTTCCTGTATAGCTCTTTCTCCAAAGTCTCACAAGAAATGTGTTTCCGGGCAGGTTTGCTCTTTTCTTGGCATGGTATTTTTGGGACAAAGACAGCCATCCTACCCTTTTTTGTGAATTCTCTCGTGTAAAAAAACCACCATGTGGAATTGGCCGACAGCCTGGCCAGGGCACTGAAGTATGCCCCCTACCCTTTTGAGTTTTGATTATTTTGCCAAAACACTTGAATTTTCATTGTTTATATTTTTGGTTTCAGATAACTTTGGGTTCCAAAAAGGACCCTTCTAAAGAGTATTCTAAAAACACAGACAAAAATACCAAATCAAGTTTTAAGCATGGGTTCCCATATTGTTGCGTTCACATTCTTTGCTCTTACAAACAAGCCTTCCTGTTGTCGTCCCGGTGTATAGGCATTGTCCAGCAGACAGCTTTTTGTTCGCCTGCAGTCTCAGGGAGGTGCCTGGTAGCATTGTGTGTCGGAGGTTATCACTTACCTGGAGCGAAACCACCTAAGCCTCAGGTGGACACCGGAGGTTGTGAACTATGCAGGGTGCAGTCATGCTTCTTCCCTTTTGTGAACCTTCAACATCTATTTAAAGGTTGCACCTGAAGCGTTTTGATATGCCGCATGGAGATCTATGGAATTAAAGCACAAGATAAAGTGAGAACTGACTTTCGCCTGCACTCTCTTTCTGGCCTGACTCCGTTTGGGTGCGGGTATGGGGGAGTTCTCTTGAAGAGACGGGACCCCTCATTGCTGCGTGGAGACCCTGTGTCCTCCCAGGTGCGTCCCGTCTGCCCTGGGCCACCCTCCAGGCAGCTGCAGTAGCCTCCCTCTCTCTTCGCCCAGCCCAGGCCCCCTCTCTCCACACCACATGCTACTTTCTCCTCAAAGCCCCCTAAACCTGCCACCTCCCTTTTAAGCCCCCATCCCCAACTTAGGTAAACTTTCTTTGGACTCCTAGAGCACCCTGTCCCTCCTTCAGGGTTGGGGGAGCATCCCTGAGGAGCAGCCTAGGGCTGTTCATCTTGACTCTCTGCACAAATATGAATGAATGAATGAATGAATACAGTGAGCATGCCAAAAATAATTCTTAAATTGTCTTAGCCAGTCATGGCATTTTTCAGCAGTCAGCTTTTAGAAGTCTGAAGAATATTTTTTGGCATTTATCTCTTTAAGAAATAGATTAAAAAAAAAAAAACCCACCAAAAAAGAAAGAAAGAAAAACAAATCATCACCAACCTCTTATTTTTCAACCAATTCCTGAATGTGTGATATAAGAAACGTGATTCCCTGGGGGGTAGAACTTGTTCAGGTTAAATTCTCGTGGAAGTCCTTAAAGTCCCATGTTGTTCGGCTAAGATGAAGCAGGAATGTAAATAGCTAGGTTCTTTAACCTGCCTCAAATATTTACCCATGTGTGCTGGTTTGAGGCTGTTGTGTACTCTAGAAAACCATATTCTTTTTCCTAGTCCAGTCTTGTGGGGGGGCAGACTTATTGTAAGGTGGGATCTTTTTTAGTAAGTTGTTTCCATGGAGCTGTGTCTCCGCCCAATCAAGGTGGGTCTTAATCCACTTACTGGAGTCCTTTAAGAGGGAACCATTTTGGAAAAAACTTCAGAGCCCACACAGAGATGTTTGCGGATACAGAAAGAAGGTGCCCCCGGGGAAGCTGTTTGAAACCAAAAGCCAATGGACGGGCAGATGCCAACCCCATTGGGGCCTTCCCAGCTGACAGAGGTGTTCCAGGCACCATTGGCCTGGATGCCTTAGCTTGGACATTTTTATGGCCTGAGAACTGTAAACTTGTAACTTAATAAACCCCCTTTATAAAAACCAACCATTTCTGATATATTGTATTCCAGCAGCATTAGCAAACTAAAACAGATATGCTATCAGAGAAGTGGGGTGCTGTGATTTGCAAATACTGAACATTCTGTCCTCATACCAGAGGAAGGAAAAAAAACGGCTTGGGGTTGTGAATGTCAGTGCTGTCATTGGGCATGCTGGCTTGTGTGGCTGAGTTTTAGACCAAGAGAACTTTTTAAGAAAGACAATAAGGTAGGAAAAATGATAAAGCTGAAGTTGAGATGATTAAAGATAAATAGATCTATATTTGCCATATATGGTAATAAAAGAAAAGTGTACAAATGTTCTTGACATTTATGGACATCTCTATGATTCATCTAGCAGGGCCAACAGCTCCCACCAAGAGGTATAGAATTTCTTAATCTCTGTCTCTTCTAAATCATTTCACTAGAAAGAAACCATGCTGTGTATTCAATAGAAAATTCCAGTATTGTGTAAAAATTAGTATTTGGTTGCAGGCTGGAAAAAGATTACTAGCAGAATTCCAAAAGTATTTTAATGCCATTTGTTAACCAAAAACACATAATAATTCACTAAATGATAGCAATTTCTATAGACCCGGGTTCACATACACAGTATTTTTTTGTGGCTAGTCACTCCCTCTCCCATGTCAGAAATAAGAGAGGTTTGTGCTTTTTTGGCTGATTTACTCATATACAAACTCTTCTTGTTTTAATCTGTTATTGAGTCGAGTGTGATTCGTGCCAACATGTCCAGGTACATGGTGTGAAACTGAGCACCTAGTCCCGTGTTAACTTCAGGCCCTCTGGTTTTAGAGCTGGGTCTGGTTATTGCCATCCATTTCCCTGGCTCATCTCTGGGCACCAGGCCTTTAAGGGACCAACTCTGTGGAATAGGCAGGGGCTACCTTTGGAAGGGACTTGGAAAGCTACATTTGTGGCACCCGAAAGAGCCAGCGGCACGGAGCCCTCGGCCTGCCTCTTGCTCCCCTAACACAGCCTCTGTTTCTCCCCCAGGTCTGCTTGTTAGACGTGCGAACGGTGACATGGCACATGTGCCACACACTTTGGAATGGAGAGTTGGGTATACAAACCAATACCAAGAAAATTGTGTTTTGGACACACTTTCTGAGCTGTGTAGATGAAAAAAAGTGAAAGTTTGACTGATCAGGCATCTTTTGGACCTTGTGGTTTGACTGTGATCAGCAGAGTATGTAACTGGCCTTTCCTGGCGCCATCCGCTTGGTCCTTCTGATCTCCAGTTCTCTGAGTGTCGAGACCTGCTAGATCGAATTGGATGCGACTAAGGAGGTGCTTCTTTGGACCCTCAAATTGATATTCTTTAGTTGAGTGAAGTGGGGTCCCTTTCTTAGTACCGTGCTAGTCTGCAGGTGGGGTGTGGAGTCGAGGAGGGCCAGTAAACCCGCAGGAAGTCTTCCTTTGCCCTGGAAAGCCTGTGTTTCTCCTCAAACTTGCTAGGTTGGGGTAATCCATTGGGAAGCCCCTCAGCCCCCTGAAATGTAAAGTCTTATTTAAATTCTCGAGTTGCCCACCGAGTTAAATATGTTTCTTGGACTTGCGTTTCCATCTGCATGATGTAGATAATTCCATTTAGAAATTAAGAAATTATGATCTGTATCTCAGATGGCCAGTGAGTAATTCTGCAGTATTTCCTAAAAAGGAAAATGCATGTAAAATTACAGACCCCTTTGGGTCCCACGTCTGTGCGACCTGCTGGCTGCGTGTGGATCACCAGGTACATTGTTCCGCCGCTGTGAGCTTAGGAGCCCTTGGTGCAGACATGAGGGACCAAGGACCTGGCTCTGTGTCCTCTCGTGCGCCTGAGGGAGGGTCCGAGGAAGCATTTGCTGTATGCTCTGTCGCTACTAGGAAATTTTCCCATCGTTATTAGTAATTATTCCTCTGAGCAGCTCTGTGAAGCTTTGTGAGTATGTGCTGATTATTAAGCTGAGACCAAGGTGTATCTTTTCCAAATTGCTTAATTTTAGGTAAGCCAGTGGAACACAAATGATGAGTAAACTTAAGTATGGCATTTGGTGGGGAACCAAAGAACACTGACACCAGAGCTGGGAAGGGGGATGTTTCAGGTCCGATTTTAAAGCTTCTGTCTAAAGGAAAAATGTAACACAAGGGATTTGCCAGTCAGTTTCCTTCTGGCACTTAATATACTTATGAAATGATTTCTCCTGGAAAAATGTGGACAGAGTGGAGCTGCACCTTAGCAGGTGCAGGATTGATTTTTTGTTCACAAATCTAAGTAGCCCCCGCCCCGTCGTGCTGCTCAAGTGGACCCTTGAACTGTCCATCCCTGTGAATGGAGATGCTGTCATTGAGAGCTTGGGGAATGGGGTGGGCAGTGGGCTCAGTTGCTCTGTAAACCTTAAAAAGTCTTTCTGGTTTTTAAAATATCACTTGATCCCGTCCTTCAAAGCAGGGTGGCTAAAAGTTGGGAGGCTATAAGATGACCTGAAATAGATTGCACATTGGGTTTATGTGAAAAAGCGGGAGCATCGCTTCCTAGTCTGTTTCAGAGTCTCAGGGTAGAAAGGCCCCCTTTGGGGTACAAACCCCATCTGGCACACGAACCGTAAGGGTTTGCCCGGTGATGAGGAGGGGGAGGGCATCTGCTTGGCTCACTCCTTCATTCCTGAAGTGCCCACTGAGTGTCTCGCCTGGACCCAGCCCCGTGAATGGTTCCAGGAACAGAGCTGAGGTGCACGTGGCCCTAAGAGTCCGCCCGCTCATTTTCACTGGATGTGAGCTCCGTGGTGGCAGGGCCTTCGTCCCACTCCTTCATGGGATCCGGCACATAGGAAATGTGAAATTAAAATATGAGCATTATATGTGGTTTCTGTCTTTGAGAAACTAAAAATCTATCAACATTTAGATATATTGACAAATTACAGCAATATTTTCAAAGATCTGAAATAAATCTAGAGGTTTGGATGTGAGCAGTTATTTTAACAGCGACCTAAGGACAGAGAAGTGGGCAGCGTGGTGCCCCTGGCTGCCAGGGGTCTGACAGGAAGGCCTCCTGGTGGGTGGGCTGCCCCAGCACGTGTGGCCCCTGGGGACAGCCAGACTGGACGATGCAGCCTGGCTGAGGGAAACAGCCCTGCCCAAGGGGATCAGGCCTTGTGAGCTGCCCGACGGGCCATATGCGGAATCGTCCTCATGGACAGTCTTGAAACACTGACAGTGAGTGGTTCTCGGCTCCTGACTAGAGACTCTGGAGCCCCCATTTCTCAAATGTTTTGGTCTTAAAATTTGTTGAAGATTCCTGAGCGCTTTGGTTTATGAGAGCTATATCTGTTGGCACTGACTGTGCTGGAGATCACAGCTGAACACTTATAAAATCACGAGAAGACACAAGCGCACATGCCATTGGTGTCAGAGTGATGGCATCATCACAAGTCCTGTAGCTTCTGGAAAACGCCATCGGACGTTCGCGAGACAAACAGCAGGAGGAGTTTTGACTTCGTGGATTCCTCGCAAAGTCTGAAGGAGCCACGAGCCCCAGCTCCTGAGCTCTCAGGCGCCGAGAACTGCTGGCGGAGCGGGCCTCAGCCTTATCTCTAAGCTTCCACCACACACAGTCATTTTTGCCTGAAGCGATGCCCTGTGTGTATCTCGAAGCCGTCCTTTCCTTTCTTCTGTCTCCTCTGGCACCATCCTCCCCCTGTTCGCCTCATGTCCGCTGTCAGCCAGTGTGACACACCTGCTGCTTTGTGTCATCAGAAGTGTCTACCTAAAGAAAGAGCCCCAATCCCTCTTGCTCAGGACTCAGTGGGTCCCCCCTTTGCCTGGTTCTATAGGGCCCCTCCCCTCTGTGCTGCAGGGCGCCCTATGGCTGGGCCCCCAGCCCCGTTCACCCTTGGGCACCCTCTGTTCAGTGCCTGCCTGGTGCCCACCCGAGCGCCTGGTGCTCACCTGAGCGCCTGCTCCTGTCCAGCTCCACCAAGCCGACTCCTGCCCGTGGCGCGGTGTGGCGAGCTACATCCATCAGTATCAAAGACTTTAAAGAACAAGCTTTAAATGGAGCAAAGAAATTTAAATGGGAAGAAATTATAGCATGAGCGAGTTTACCCCTTTCAAGATAATCTTATTTAATAACCAAAAACTCACAAAGATGTGCATTTTATCCTGCCACAAAGGCAGCGTGGCAGGTTCCATATTGTGGTAATTACATGTTTGGGGTTTCATTCCTTCTTTAAACTAGATTTCTGTTATTTCAGAAAATCAGCCATTGTGGAAAAAGGCTATTCATTTATTTCATTGCTGGGTGGCCCATACACTGTAAAAATAGGTCAAGAACAGTAATCTAAATTGACTGCTGATAAATAATTAAAGCTAATGGAATTTTCTCAAATCTGTGAACTAAAATCTTTGAGAAATTGCCAGGAGATACTGTCTGCTGTTGTACAGAAAGATATTTTTTATTTAACACTCCAGTTTAAATGCCATTTAAAATTACCCTTTTCTGGCACAAAGACTGGAAGAAGTAACCAAAAGTAGGGTCTCCATTGATAGCCACGTGATTCATCTCCTAATGACAAGATGGGAAGTGGAGGTTTCAGCATCCCAGAGCAAAGAGACCCTTCACTTTCTCCTGGACTCTGCTTTGAATTGTGGTCTACATTCAGTGTATCACACACTCCATCGTGTCTTGTTTTTAAAGCTTTACCCCTGGTCTGAGCTCTTCTGTACACAATAAGGAGTATAGCTCTTAAAATGATGTTCAGGGAAATTCAGGAAATATCAAGAACAATTTTTCTTGTAAAGATAATTATGATTCTCTCATTGGTGCTGCCGCCATCGCTGCCTTATAAAATACAGTTGACAGATAAATGTGGAAGTTCCTTCTAGAAAAGATGTTTATATTGCAGTTAAGAAAACTAGCCTTAGAAAGGATGTAGTTGGTGAGATTTTCTTTATTATAAGGATGACTCAACCATCATCAAAATCCATTAGAATCAGGGTAAAGAATCCATGGCTGGATGCTTTTGACCAATGTGTCTTGAATATTTTGGCTCTAATTTGCAGAAAAGGGGTTATCTCATTTCAGTTTAATTAAGTATCTTGTTGGAAAAAATCACCCTTTTACTATTGCTTTTGGAAAAGTTGTAGGTTGGTTAAATGACTACCTAATTTAGTGTTGCATTTACTATGTTTTTACATATATATATGGTGAGCTGAGCTCCTGAAATTAAACTCATTTGTGTTTTTCCTTGAAATTATTCCATACAGAAATTTCTTGATTTTAAAGGAAATTGTATCATTCATATTGTCTCTATCTAGCGTCAGTATAACCTGGAATCTGGGTATTCCTATCCTCTTTGGAAATCTTTAGAACTTTTTATTTTGGAGTGACCCGGGGGCTGTGTAGATGGAGTGGCTGTTTCTGTGGCCCTTAAACCCCTGCTCCTTCCTTGTTCTCTTAGACTTTGTTCCACTGTGGCTGAGGGCTTCTTAGGAGGTGCCTCGTGCAACGCAAGTCAGGCAGCGAGACGGTGCTGGGAGTTGAGGGAGTCAGGAACCCCCAGAGCCCACCGTCCAGGACAGGAGAGGGCATGGGGGCTGGCCAAGCACCTCCCACGGGGGTGGATAGAGCAGGGGACAGGAGAGCAGACGCGGGCCGCAGGTTGGGGGAATGGGCTCTCAGGCCTGGGGTGCTGCTCACACAGGGTCTGCAGACACTGGCCAGACCAGGGAGAGGACGCTTCAGCCCTTCTTGCTGTCCCAGGTGTGCCCCAGGGTCGGGAACTGCTCCTTAGATCCGGCCCTCAGGGAATTACCTCCTAGAGCCAGTGCCCAGAAGGACTGCACCGTAGGCATCACCTTGAGCCTGGCTGATCTCTTTTTTAAATTTTCTCACCAGCCAACTGCTCCGCTAATACCGTTACTCGCACCTTCCCTGGATGGCATCCCCCCAGCTGTCAGTGTCCCCC
>PVIY010004679.1:0-100593 GCA_004026745.1 Myrmecophaga tridactyla | reverse complement strand
CCTCTCCTGCAAAAGTGAAGTTTTGCCCCGCCCCTCCCAAGTCCTACCTCACCCTCCTTGCCTCCTACAGGCAGCCGCCAGTGCAAAAAGCCTGCGGGTACTTACCTCCATACTCCACCCCCAGCCCATACTGTTGTGGAACCCTCCCCACCCCACTTCCCCCCCATCTCTGCTCTGCACACATGTATACCACTTAATGGCCCTCCCAGATCTGTGTATCCACATGGTCGCCAGTCATGCTCCCTAACAACTAAATTAAAACACCAGAGGAGACTCAGATGTTGGAACTACTAATCAAAGATGAACATATAACTCTATTAAATAAAATTAATGGGATGGCTAATGAATAAAGGAAATCAAGAAGACACTAGAAGAGCATAAAGAAAAATTTGAAAGAATAAATAGAAAAATAGCAGATATTAAAGATGCTGTACACCAAATAAAAAGCATACTAGAGCACAGAACAGCAGATTTGAAGAAGCAGAAGAAAGAATAAGCAAACTAATGGACAGGGCAACTGGTTTCAAACACTCTAAACAGCAAATGGCAAAAAAAGATGTAAAAATTTAAATTGTATCTCAGGGAAATGATAGGCAAAACAAAACATGCAAATATAAGAACCAATGGTATCCCAGAAGAAGAAAAGAGTAAGGGTTATGAAAATTAGTTGAGGATATAATGGGGGAACATCCCAACCCTTATAAATGACACAAATATTCAAGTCGGAGAAGTTCAATGAACTCCAAATAGAATAAATCCAAAAAGGCCTTCCCAAAGAGTCATACTAATCAGTCTATCAAATGTTGAAGAGAAGCAGAAAATCCTGAGTAACCACAAAAGACTGAGTTCAGACTACTTAACTGGCACTATGGAGGTAAAAAGGCAGTGATATGATATATTTAAGATTCTGAAAGAGAAAGACTTCTGGCTAAGAATTCTGACCCCAAACAAATTGTCCTTCAAAACTGAGTGAAAGGGCAGGCCATGGTGGCTCAGCGGCAGAGCTCTCACCTGCCATGCTGGAGACCCGGGTTCGATTCCTGGTTCCTGCCCATTCAAAAAAAAAAAAAAAATCACCAAAGTTATGGGCCACGATGGTTCAGTAGGTAAGAATGCTTGCCTGCTGTGCCCGAGGACCCGGGTTCGGTTCCTGGTGCCTGCCCATGTTAAAAAAAAAAAAAAATTTTCACAGACAAACAAATCCTGAAAGAATCTGTCAACAAGAGACTGGCCCTACAAGAAATACTAAAGAGAGTTCTGCCAGTTGAAAAAAATAAAAACAGGAGAGGGAGGTCTGGAGGAGGGCACAGAATTGAAAAGTACCAGTAAGGATAACTTAAAGGATAAAAAGAGAAAGAGGGAAAAAATATATAGCTCTGCCAAATAAAATCCAAAAATAAAATGGTTGATTCAAGAAACTCCTTTTCAGTAATAACTTTGAATGTGAATGGATGAAACTTACCAATTAAAAGATACAGATTGTAGAATGGATAAAGAAATATTATCCAGCTATATGCTGTTTACAAGAGACTCATTGTAGACCCAAGGATACAAGTAGATTGAAAGTGAAAGGATGAATCATTCTTGGTTACAAGAACATGCAAGTTGTAACCAAAAGAAAGCAGGAGTAGCTATACTAATATTGGACAAAATAGACTTTAAATATAAAGACATCATAAGAGACAATGAAGGAAACTATATATTAATAAAAGGAAAAATTCACAAGGAAGCTAAAACAATGATAAATGTTTACACCACCAATCAAGGAGCTCCAAAGTACATGAGACAGACATTGGCAAAACTGAAGGGATTAATAGATATTTCAACAAAAATAGTAGGAAACTTCAATACACCACTCTTCTCTATAGCTAGAACAATCAGACAGAAGATCAACAAGGAAATAGAGAAGTTAAACAACTTGATAAATGAATTAGACCTTAATAGACATATATGTCATTACACCCCAAAACACCAAGATATAAATTCTTCTCTAGTGTTCATGGAACATTTTCCAGGATAGATCATATGCTGGAGCACAAAATAGGTCTTTATAAATTTAAAAACATTGAAATTATTGAAAGCACTTTCTCTGATCACAATGGAATAAAGCTGGATATCAATAACCACCTAAGAACAAGAACTTTCACATATGGAGATTAAATAGTGCTCTCTTAAATAACCAGTGAGTCACAGAAGAAATTGATAACTCTCTGGAGACAATGAAAACAAGAATACAATATATCAGAACTTATGGGATGAGGCAAAGGCTGGGCTGAGAGGGAAAGTTTTTGTCCTAAGTGCCTATATTAAAAAACAAGAAAAGGCAAAAATCGAGGACTTAAGAGCTCACCTGGGGAAACTTGAGAAAGAACAACAAACTAACCCCAAAGCAAATAGAAGAAGAGAAATAACAAAGATTAAAGCAGAGTTAAATGAATTGGAGAACAAAAGAAGAATAGAAAGAATAAATAAAACCAGAAGTTGGTTCTTTAGAAAATCAATAAACTTGATGGGCCAGTAGTAAGACTGACAAAGAAAAAAGGAGAGTGGGTGCAAATAAACAAAATCAGAAATGAGAAGGAGTGCATTACCACAGACCCTGAAGAAATAAAAGAAATCATAAGAGAATACTATGAACAACACTGTGCCAACTAACTAGACAACTTGGATGAAATAGGCAAATTTCTGGAAACACACAAACAAGCCACACTGACTCAGGAAAAAATAGAAGATCTCAACAAATCAAACACAAGTAAAGAGAACCAATCAGTCATCAAAAATGTTCCTACAAAGAAAAGCCCAGGGACAGATGGCTTCACAGGGGAATTTTATCAAACATTCCAAAAAGAACTAACACCAATCCTGCTTAAACTTTTCCAAAAAATTGAGGAAAAAAGAGCTCTACCTAACTCATTTTATGAAGCTAATATCATTTTCATTGAAAAACCGGTAAAGACGTTTTAAGAAAGGAAAACTACAGGCCAAACCCCCTAATGAACACAGATGCAAAAATCCTCAACAAAATACTAGCAAATCGAATCCAACAACATGTTAAAAGAATTATACCTCATGACCAAGTGGGGTTTATACCAGGAATGCAAGGATGGTTCAACAGAAGAAAATCATTAATGCAATACAGCGTATTAACAAATCTAAAGGGAAAAAATCACATGATCATCTCGATAGATGCTGAAAAAGCATTCAACAAAATTCAACATGCTTTTCTGATAAAAACACTTCAAAAGATAGGAATTAAAATTAATTTCCTCAATATGTAAAGGGCATATATGAAAAACCCGTAGCCAGCATCATACTCAATGGAGAGACTGAAAGCTTTCCCCATAAGATTAGAAAGGAGACAAAGATGCCCTATCACCATTATTCAACATTTTACTAGCAGTTCTAGCTAGAGTAATCAAGCAGGAAAAGAAATAAAAGGCATTCAAATTGGAAAGGAAGAATTAAAACTTTTCTTATGTTTCCATTATGTTTGCACATAACACTCATTATGTTTCCATTATGTTTGCACATAATATTTCCATTATGTTTCCATTATGTTCACACATAACATGACACTATACATGGAAAATCCTGAGAAAACTACAACAGAGTTACTTGAGCTAATAAACAAATTCATCAAGATGGCAGGATATAAAATTAATGTGAAAAATCAGTAACATTTCTATACACAAGCAATGACCTAACTGAGGACACAGTTAAAGAAAAAATTCCATTCAAACTAGCAACTAAAAGAATCAAGTACCTAGGAATGAACTTAACTAGGGATGTAAAGAAGTTGTACACAGAAAACTACATAACATTGCTAAAAGAATCAAAGAAGAATTAAATAGGTGGAAAGACACTCCCTGCTCATGGATAGGAAGGCTAAATATAATTAGGATGTCAATTCTACTCAAATTGATCTACAGATTCAATGCAGTATCAATCAAAATTCCAACAACCATCTTTGAAGACTTAGAAAAGCTAGTTACCAAATTCATCTGGAAGAGAAAGAGACTCTGAATAGCTAAAAGCATACTTAAAAAAGAAGAACAAAGAGGAAGGATTAACACTTACTGACTTTAAAACTTATTATAAAACCACAGTGGTCAAAACAGCAATGTGCTGGCACAAAGATAGAAGTATTGACCATTGGAATCAAATCGAGAATGCAGACATATACCACCAAAACTATGATCAACTGATTTTTGAAAAGGCCCCCAATTCCACTGAACTGTGACAAAATAATCTTTTCAATAAATGGTCCTGGGAGAACTGAATATGAATAGCCAGAAGAATGAAAGAGGACCCTTACCCTACACCCTATAAAAAAATTAACTCAAAGTGAATCAAACACCTAAATATAAGGACTAGCACCATAAACCTTCTAGAACAAATATAGGGAAACATCTTCAAGTACTAATAACAGGAGGTAGCTTCCTAAACTTTACACCCAAAACACAAGCAACAAAAGAAAAAAATAGGTAAATGGGAACTCCTCAAAATGAAATGCTTCTGCACCTCAAAAGACTTTGTCAAAAAGCTGAAGAGGCAGCCAACTCAATGGGAGAAAATATTTGGAAATCACATAGTGGACAAAGGTTTGATATCCTGTATACATAAAGAAATCATGCAACTCATCAACAAAAGAACAAACAACCCAATTATAAAATGGGCTAAAGATATGGATAGACATTTTTCTGAAGAGCAAATACAGATGGCTCAAAAGCATGTGAAGAGATGCTCATTTTCATTAGCTATAAAGGAAATGCAGAACAAGACTACAATGAGATACCAACTCACACCTATAAGAATGGCTGCTATTAAACAAACAAGAAACTACAAATGTTGGAGAGGATGTGGAGAAATTGGGACACTTATGTATAGCTGGTGGGAATGTACAAAGGTACAGTTGCTGTGGAAGACAGTTTTATGGTTTCTTAGGAAACTAAATATCGAATTGCCCTATGACCCAGCAATAGAATTACTTGGTATATACCCAGAAGAGCTGAAAACAATGATGCAAACAGACATTTGCACCCTGATCTTCATAGCAGCATTAATAACAATTGCCCAAAGATAGGAACAATTCAAATGCCTATTAACAGGTGAGTGGAGTCACAAAATGTGGTATAAACATATCATGGGATATTATGGAGCAGTAAGACGAAATGGCATCCTGAAGCACATGACAAGATGGATGAACCTTGAGGACATAATGCTGAGTGAAATAAGCCAGACACAAAAGGATGGATACTGTATGACACCACTTTTATGACCATGGTAAAGTTAAAATCATAAGATTAGAATACAGAATATAGGGGAATTGGAGATATGTAGAAGCTAGAGATGGGTGAATGGTTAGCTAATGAGGTTGACCTCAACTGTAGGGAATAAACAGAACTGAAGACATTTCTCTAGTGGGTCTATAAGTAATATCATCATATTGAAGGTGAACATAATTGAAAGGGATTTTATAGACCTCTGTGTCCCACTGATTAATACTAGAAATATAAATAAGTTCTCTCAAGAACTACTTCAAAGGTATGATTTGTGTACAAAGAGTGTTTAAATCCAGGGGACAGGAAAACTACTATTGCATGCTACAGCTATGTTTAACAGGAAGACATCAGGAGTACCACAGCAACAGCAGGGATAATAATGGGGGGAGGGACAAGCATTAAGGGGAGGTTTAGATTTCCTATTTGGTGAGGGTGTGTTTATTGGTTATCTTTCTCTTGGGAACAGTGAAATCTAAAACTGAGAGTGTTGATGGACTGTGGACTTTGGGTATTATACATGATGCCTAATGAATGCAGGTGGCTGAAGGATGCACTGACTGAGAAGTAGATTGGCAAATAATGATATATACATATGATTGAATATTGTGCTGGTACAGAAAGGAACGAAGTCATGAGGCATGCAACTATGTGAATGAATCTGTGGGACATTTGGTGAGGCAAAATAAGTCAGAAATGAAAGAATAATTATTGTATGATCTCCTCTAGAAAATGATTATAAGAAAACAGGGGCCTAGATGGTAAGCTCTTATAGCAGGCACATTTAGAACGGAGTGGTAATTATTATTTCTGGATTTTGAGAGACTGTTTTACATATCTATAACTTTGCATTTATAAATAAGAACAAAGCCAATCAGGTCTGGATTAAGGTAATTCAGAACACAGGGGTTAGGAAGAAATTGTCTATATTTTAGAACCGTACCTACTCTTTGAGACCAAAGGAAGAAAGGTTTATGTCTGTAACCTAAATTTTCTGTAGCACATAATCTAACTCAACCTGTCTGGATAACTCATTTAAACAATTGAAACACAGGGAGTTCAGAATAAGAATGAGGGCCTTTAATTCTGTATATCTTAATGTAATGCCTAAATACAACCTAGAACATATTAAACAAGTAATTGAAAAGTATTGGTAAAGTCCCTTGAGGGATGGGAGAAAACATATGGGACTATTAAACTTTACCATTAGGGAATCCCCTGTTACTATGTCAAGCATTAGGGACACCCAAATCAATAGGCCAAACCCTTGATCTTAAGACTTACTCTTGTGAAGTTTATGTAGGTAGCAGAGAGCTTAGCCTACCTATACATATGCCTAAGAAGAACTTTTGGGAGACCTCTTTCATTGCTCAGTGGTGGCCTCATCACTCTAAGCCCAACTCTGCACATGAAAACATTGCCCTCCCCGCTATGTGGGACATGACATCCAGGGGTAAAAGTCTCCAGGGCAGCATGGGCGATGACTCCTTGGGATGAGTCCAGTCCTGCCACCATGTGATTAACAATTCCATCCTGACCAGAAGGGGGAAAAGACGTGTAAATAATAGTTCATATAAAGCCAAGAGTCTACTCTGGAAGTCACTCTTACACAAGCTTCAGTTAGGTGTTGCTATCTATCACTATTTGCCAAACTCCAACCAAAACATTTCAGCCAACTCTAAAGAACAGCTAGGGCAAAATATAAGATACAACAAAGGTTCCATGCACTAGGGTAATTTTCCAGAAACCTACGACCTCCAGATGGGTCCCTGGACCAGAGAAGTCCTGAAACCTAGAGGGCCCAGCCTCTCCAGAACATCAGCTAGTTTAATCTCCCTACCTTATTGACAGCCCCTTCCAACATAAAAAAGTTAGAATGTCCATAGCCTGAATGCTCCTAAAAAGTGGGATAGAAAAATCAAAAGTGATGGTGGAATTATACAGAGAATGTAGAGTTTAAGACATGAATGTGGTTGCTGCACAAGCCATCTATATGACCCGGATAGAAGTGACTACTGAGTCACTACATTGATATTTCCTTTAGTCTCCAGTATCTTAGAGCAGCTAGAAGTAAAAACCTAAAATTGTGGAACTGTAACCCATACCAAACTCTGAAATCTGTTCTCCAACTAATTGTGCTGCGCTTTGAAATTTATTGTTTTTTGTATATATGTTATTTTTCATAAAAAATTTAAAAAGTTGATAGAGATGATGAAAAAAATATTTATCACTTCTAGCCTCCTGTATTCTGGAGTAGCTAGAAGGAAAAATCTGAGATGATGGTATGGTAGCCCATGACAAACTCTGGAATCTGTCCTGTAACTACTTCCTGAAAAGTGCTTTGGAAACTATTGCTTTTCCTTTCTATGCTTTGTATATATGTTATATTATACAATAAAGGAGTTAAAAAAGAGAAAGAACATGAAACCTGGAAAACATCACTTATGAAATGAGCAAGTAAAATTACTAGAACTGAAAGAAGGCAGGATGAATAGCAAGCCATCGTATTCCACAATGACAGGAAAATGTCAATAAAGAATATCAGTTTGAAATTATTTAAACACTAAAAAATGTCAATTATTTATCAAATGTGAAAGTTTTTTATAGAAAATATCTGTTTTCTATTAAAAAGTTTCAAAATTTTATATTAGATTGACTAAATATTTTATTTATTTTAGATAAAATATTTATTTTATTTTATATTAAATTTGATTTAAAACCATTTCAAAATTTTATATTAGATTGACTAAATAAATACACTTAACAAAGTAATGAAACAAATATACATTATCTAGAATGGAGATTTCAAAATGAGATCAGTAAATTATAATGTGAAAGGGAACTATCCATAAAATAATAGAATTAACCTGGAACATTTATTATACATACTTTTGTACTAGGATGAGAAGGAAAACAATATTAATAGGTCATTTAAAGGTTCTAGACTAATTACAAAACCACAGGTTTTGACTTAGGAACTGAAGAACAAAATTCAATATTAGACACTAATTTAAAAGAGGAATTGTATTATTATCTACCATTGGAAACCAGTCATAATTTAATTCATGCCTGCTCATAGTGGTGAGAGCTATGAAGTTCAAGATTTCATCTTATAAGGGTGGCACTAAAGAATACAGGTGGAAGGCAGAAGGAAGGACTAAATTCACTGAATAGTACAGGGTCATGTGTCCATCTTCAAAACAATGAAAGAGGTAATTTAAATATTTCAAAAGAAATTAGTTCATGAAGCATTAAAGAGGATTTTGTCTTCTCCCCCAGTTTCCAAAATATATATATATGTATATATAAAGCTATCCAATACTCTTCTTTAGTTTGACTGCTTAAGTAAACCAAGAGTCTCCCTAATACTGATCAAAAATGAAAACTGACAACATTGTTGCATTCAATATGCAGTAAAGGTGCATGCCCATAATTTGAAAGAAAAAACAAAAGGCATCAAGATGTCCATTTCATTTGAAGAACACAAACAAAGGACAACTTTTCATTTTGCCTTTTCTCAAAATTGAAACAGAAATAGACATATTCATAGTTGCTCTAGTTTTTCTATCAGTTTTAATAGTCACTTAAGAAAGCAAATAATCTGCTTTCTAATGGGGAGAAAAACGACCTGTAAAAATGATGTAACAGAATACATGAGTGTTTTGAAAAAAAATGTTTAAATGTATATTATAATAATGAACTTAAAGTCACATCTTTTTGGTTTAACATTTGTCATGGTTGCAACCAAGCTCTTGAAGGGCTTAGGTTGGCACAACGTCAAATCTAAAGAACACAATAGGCCTGGAGTCAGCTATGAGTTTTATTAGGATGTACAAACAGGAGAAAATTTTTCCTAATGGTAGCCATTGGAGAGATGGAAGTCAGCCATCTGCAAAGTGTGTGTATTTGTGTGTGTGTGTGTGTGTGTGCAAGGGACAGCTTATAAGGGGTTCAGGACAAGGACTTCCATAGGGCATGAAAACAGAATTTCAGTAGGGTCTTATGACACAGGGGTTTAGAGATTTATTATCAACATATAGGAGAGAAGAGTTTTAATTCTTTACAAAATAAGTGGCTTATGATACCATCTGTACATTCTTTTCCTCCCTGATGGGGTCTTTTGACCTTTAACTTCTGTCCGGGTCATATAGATGGCTATTTGCGGTAACTTACTCTCAACATGGAGATGGAGCCTGAGCCCTGGGTCTCTATAGGCGTTCTGGTTTCTAATACCTTTGTTGCAAAATATTTGTTGAAAATCCATTTTTGACACCTTTGTGGTAATAATAAGATCAAGTAATCCTTGAGTTCAAAGCATTGACAATCTCAAGGGGCAGAGAAAAAAATTACTATACATCATGTGTGCCACTTACTAATTGTATAGCCTTGTGTTATTTAACTCTGCCTCAGTTTTCTCACTTTAGCAATCTAAATGATCATAATTGTATAATGATAATCTTTTTACACAAATCAAACTTTAAAATAGCAATATACCTTGTACCATGAAACCCATGAAGAATATATTTACAATTTAGCAAGAGTTTATATTTGGATTTAAAGTTTAACATGCCATGTCGGATGTTTTGTACAACAAAAGTTTTTGAGACCAGAATAAACATTCAAAAACCTAGGGTTTTTCCATTAAAATAAACTCAATGTTCAGATGAAGGGAATCAAAAGTACATTAATAAAGCTATCAAAGGCAAAATCTTGAAATTAAAGCATCACCTCTCCCTAAAATTTTACTCTCCATAGGACATTTTTTTTGTTTTGTTTTGTTTTCTCGCATGGTCAGGCACCGGGAACCTAACCCGGGCCTTTGGCATGGCAGGTGAGAATTCTGCCACTGAGCCACCATCGCACCGCCCTCCATAGGAGGTTTTTAAATGCATTTGTATTTTCAAAGTTATTCTGATTTACGAACTGTAATTAATTTATCTAACAAAGGTGAAAGTGCCTACTGTGTGCTAGGCACTGTGCCAAGTACTTTGTATATGTTATCTCAGGTAACCCTCATAAACTAGGAGGAATGAAATCATTATTCCAATATTACAGTGAGGAAATGAAACAGAAAAGTTGCATAAATTATCAAGGCTGGAGAGTACATGGCAGAGTAGGGATTCAAACCCAAGTAATGTGATGCCAGATTGAATGCTTAGCCTCTCTGTCTGTGGCTTTCCCAGGCATAGACAGGTTCAGAGCTCAACCTCTCCAAATTGGCTTGGTAAATGGGCAAATTAGATATAGCTACACCCTGTAAAGTGGGTACATGTTATATTCTTCACCTATACACCATCTTCTTCTGATTTTCCAAGGTTTTTTCTTCCATTGACTTAAAAACAGTATTGAGATCTCTCTCTCTGCCATGTTCCATAAGCACCATGATTCTGCCAGTTATTCCAATTCAAAACCTTAAAAACTTTTGACATTTTTTTGTACTTTTTCTGACCACAACAGACTCAATTCTGGTCTCATTCAACCTCAGAATTTGCTCCTAATCCTGTGGCTTTCTTATATTTTTGAGTGCAGAACCTTTGAATGTAATGATTCTTTAACCCACTCATCCAACTTAGAATAAAGAATTTTCCAAGGATAAAGAACTTGTGGGGATAATGAAATGCCACCATATAAAATATGCTGAGGAAGATTATCAACACATCTGCTTTAATCTTAAATATGTTGATTCATATTTGAATTACTCCAAGTAAGAATGGTATATCCTTCTACCCACTCAACTATAAGCTCCTCAAGGTTAATATCTCCCAAATCAAACTGCTGATCTCAAAAACTATTCCTGAAGACTTTTTGGTTTCCATTCAGGATATAGAAATCCAGAAAAAGTGGTGCTCTCACAGCTACAATTTTAAAATGCTGGTTAACTTCATTTTCTTGAAAATTTCAAGCCCAGCAGAGAGCTGAGGCTGCAGATAAACCAAATGCTCCAAATCAAAGGAAGCAAACATGATTCTTACTTACCTTGGGTAATTATCAAATATTGTTACACCTCTGCTAACAGGGGTGAAAGATAAACCCTGATAAAAAATTTGGGGTCCTGGAACTATGTTGCTGAATTACCAGCATCAATTCCTTCAGCAGTTAAAGAAAACCTACTGCTTTTGGCCTCCCACCACCAAAATATGGGCTCCAATACCTTCTTGGACTCTTTACTATTAAAGAAAGACAGTATGCGCCCCACTTTGGATTTCTACTTAGCTCCTTACATTGGCTGACCCATAAGTCATCCTCTTTTGGGTGGGGACCAAACCCAAGTACTGCATTTAAAACTTTCCCACAGACTGTGACACGTTCTCTACCATGCATCTCACATTCCTAATAACCCTCTGAGCTACAAATTTTTGTGACTGATAATTTTGTCTATTAAAATCTCTAGCAATGGAAGGTAGCCTCTCCTTGGAGTTGCCTTTTGGGTGTTGGAATCATTGCCTTCCTGTTTTAACTCTCCTAGCAAATATTAAAACTGAGTGCTTGATTTTCTATCCCATGCCAAAGGACTCTGAGGTCACTTTGACTGCCATTCCCCTTAAACTTCCAAAGAAATCTATTAGAAACAGCACACAATGACCCCATCTCAAAAAAAAAAAAAAAAAACACATTCAATATTTCTGGGTGTTTTCCCACCCCACTGTGAAGGCTATCTCCCTGAAGCTGCATGGGACAGACAAATATCCCATAACTGGTGGTATATAAGAACCAGACAGATCACCAAATTCTCTCTAGGCAGTCTTTCCAAAATCAAGGATGAGATTCTTTTATTAAAACTAAACTGGGAATTATATGGTGTTCTAGCTGGTGGCAACTGTGTCTCTGAGGTAGGTCCCACTTGGGACACCTCTACGGTAGTAAGCATCACTTTCTTTCCACGTGCCCCCTGGATTGTACTTACCGTATAGAAGTCACCATTCCATTAACTTTCCTCCTTCTGAAACCCATGGGGATGTATATCTTAGCATGGTTGTAAGAAACCTTCAAGTGTTTAAGGGCACGCAACCTGTAATTGATATAGCCTTCAGATGACTGAGTAGATCACTCCAAAATGAAGATACCTTCAGTTCCTTGGGGGAGGTTCTCATGGTTAGAATTGACTCATTATTCATGAGTATGATGGGAACAGTTTTACCTATGAGAGTCATTCAATTAGAAGAGGTGGTACAAATCTGTAAAATTAAGCTACTGTGCATAGGAGTAGTTCATATCTTCCCACAACCAATCCCAGCCAGATTAACTATTGATAGTGTCCTGCCATGACTAATTCCCAAGCTCATATTCATAGCAGGACACTATCAATAGTTAATCTGGCTGGGATGAGCTTGGGAATTAGTCTATCTGATAGATGTGAGTTCAAATCTCAGATGTTCCACTTAAGAATGGAATAACCTTGAGACAATAAGAACGGCTCTGGATTTTGGATTTTTTTTTCTGAAAAATGTGGATCATGTTACCAAATTTGATAATTACATGAACGGGTTTGGCCTTGGTCCCAGCATAAAATAAAATCTCAAATCAATGAGGTATTTCTTTCCTTTCCTTGCTTTACCTAAAATCTTTAATGATATAATAGCAATATGTTTTCATTATTTTTCTTTAATCTTTCATCACATGAGACTTCAAGCTTCTGACTGTCTTTAAGGGAAAAAAAAACAGTAGAATTGTCTGTGTGATGTGATAAAATGTGAAGAAAATAAATTGTCCTTTGTAGTCTATAACCTTAGATACAAATAGAGACTCCATACTCTTTATCAGAATAAACTAAAGCAAGTTACTTAAATTCTATGACCTAAAAAAATGGATATGGGGGGGGTGCTGTTGAACAAAATGATCATTGCTGTGCTATAAACTCCTAAGACAATAAGTGACTTTTTGAATATTGTGTGAGATTACTAAAGCATCTTTTAGAAGGGTTGAGATTTACTTTTTTTTTAAATTTGGAAGTCATTTTTAAAAAATGTGTTGCAAATATTGCTGCCTTTTAAAAGTATTCAGAAAACATTTACCCATTAATGATAAATCAGGATTATCATTATAGTTGTTAAATACCGCAATGTGCTTTAATAATGAACAGTCTTAAAATATTCATGCATCATGATTTTAGACTCAGAGCTTCAGAAATGTGGTATTACTTTTCCAAAACCTGAGCAATGTAAATTCTCTTATTTTAAAAAGTGAGGTTGGAAAATAGTCAAATTATATTGTTCCTTTTCATCTGAAAAATAATTGAACCGTGAAATTATTTTATCCCAGGTGAAAGACTCAATGCAAATATTTCTTCGCTAAGATTTCCTATATGTTAAATTTTTTTCTCAAAACAATTCACATTTGACATCATTAAACACTAAATTTTGCATTTTTTGCATGTGCCAAAAACAATGGGATTCTCCCTGACAAATCTCTAAGACATTCAGCACTCCAGGAGGTTTTAAAGGCCCCTGTCAGTGACGTGAATATACACCATGTACTATTTCAGCTCACTCCCCATACAGGTTCCATGCACAGATTTTCACAAATCAATTCCTCCAAGAATGAAAAGTTTTCTGGCAGGTCTTTTAAGATACATAGCCAAGGGGTAAAATTAGTATCTAGGGACTGTGTTGGAACTTTTGAAAAAGAAAGATGGATATTGTATCATTTGAACCCATTATCTTATTGTCTACTTATTCAAAGTCATTCAGAAGAAGCTAATCATGTTTCTTAAAATGAGACATCTAATTTCCCTGGTATTGGCATTTGAGAAAGTGTCAAGGATGGCAAAACTTTTGCAGATCACCATGACCTACACTCTGTTTTAACACCTATTTTAACCAGCCTTAATGATAGCAGTGAAACTTTGAAATGTTTAAAGAAAAATGGATGGATTTGATGAAAAGGAGAGGCAAGACTGCAATGACATTCCATACATGGAAATTGCCTGCCAGGCATAAGAACAGATTTGTTTGTTGATGGAAAATGTAAACGCTGAGAGGAGTAACCAATACTATCTTATTAACGCATTTGAAGGTAGATAGATGCTTACTAACATTCTCTATTAATGCATTGTCATTCTTACAGAGCTCAATTTGCTCTGTTTCTCATATCTCCTCACAGCCAGTTAGGTAGGTATTTTAGCAGTTTATTTGGTCTTCTGTATTGGAGAAATATAATTATGTTGTCTGAATTCCCTGGCTTTATGAAATAGAAATATTTCTTCATCTTAGAAAAAGTGGTGAAATTATTTGTCCACTCTTTCATTATATCTATAAAAAAGTACATGATTTATTTCCACAAGATCAGAGTATTTTCTTGTTATTTTAATGAAAAATGTCCACCGGGTATATCAAAGCAGGCATGTAATCAAGAGCAGTTTTTTGTAAACTGATCAATCATTTACCTTCTTTGTTTTCATGTGCTAGGTCTCACTGAAAGATGTTTGGGGAGTGACAACATATGCCTATTGGGTTGGCAGTGGTGGTTTGGTTTGCTTTGCATGGAAATGGCATTATTGTAAGAAGTAAGCTGTCATATGAACTTGGGTGAAGTGCTGGAGACTTCCTTGTATATTTCCCAAATTCTCAAAGATGCGTATTGTTACTTTCTCTAGGAAAAAAACAAATAATGTATTACTCTCTTAATATACTGGTAGAAGGGTTTAAGTGAATTAAGGAAGTTTCTTATAAGACATGTCTCATATTTTTTCTCTTTAAACTCTAACCACCACCCTGCTGTCCTGGCTACTTATTCCAGTTGTGACTCGCCCAAAATTTCTGAAAGCTTCTTCCCTTTCATAATTTACTTTCTCTACTGAAAGACTACTTACTGCCTTTATTACCCCTTCAGGGAGTTTTGTTTGTCAGGAACAAATATGAGAGACATTCCTAAGGAAGAATCAATAGGATTTAATGACTAGTTTGATGTTGGGGGCAAGGGAGATGATGGCATTTAGAAAACTAGAATCTGAAGACTTTGGTTACCAACGGAAATTGTGGTAAGATTTTATATTTATTCTTCCAAGTCAGAATCATCTGCTGTACAGTTTCCTTATTGAAAAAATTTCCTGCCATGTCAGGTTCCAGGAGACTTCCCAAGGTTTCTACTGCTTTCCTAAGACACTTAAGAAATTGAGAATGAGAAATCAGAACTTTCCTAACCACCCATTCATATTTTCCACCTATTTTATAATGGTTTTTGTCCTTTTTCCCAAGGTAGTTTGGATTTGTTTCTCTCTGCGTTGCTCACCTGAAAGCAAATCTTTCCATCCTAATCTTGGTCATGCACTTGCAACTGGGAAATGGAAGGCTTTTTGCTGAGACACATATTCTCTCTGGGAATGGTATCCCTGGTCCTTGCCCTAATGACTGTCATGCCAGGCACTGTACTAGCTACTGGATATCCTGAGGCAACTGAGAAAGATCTCCTGCCCCAAAAGTCTACAGCACTTAACTCTTCAAGGAATAAATAAATATAGAAATCCCATGGAATCCTTTGTATTCATGGTAAAGTTGGGACTGTGCATTAGTTAAGAAAATGTTCTGTAATGACTCACATAAAAATTAATATTCTCTACAAAGAAATGATTTCTAAAACACAAATTTCATTTTCTTATTATATATGTAAGTACAAAGCAGCAATCACCCTTGTTACCCTTTGGTTCTTTCTTTTGTCCCAAAATGTCTCATAATAATATAAATAAAGGGTTATGGTTCATGACCCAGTGAATAAAAATAAAATGCCTTGTTTTTTTAAATCCTATTTCGGGGACATCTTGAATACCACTGAAGTTCAAATAACTGAACTCCTTTCTTCATTCTTAGTTGACAACCATTTTTTAGCTCTAAAGGATAGGACAGCAGCTAATCAAATTGAATGTGTAGGCACTACCACTGTCTCCTACAGAAAAGATTATGACATGTATTAAAGAATAAATTCTCAACATTTCAAATCCAATTATAATCAAAAATTGATACAATAAACAATGATTTACAAGCTACTATCAGTGACCCATTTAGTTGACATGGTTCTTAGGAATACAAAATTTGCTCTGCCAGTGTTGGCTTTCATATATATTACTATGCTACATTCCCTATCAGTCCTTTTGTGCATCTATTATGAATGTGTTCCACTATAAATGACAGACAATTCAGGTTAAAATTACTTACACTCATAGACACTTATTTTTCTCACAAAATAAGAAGGTTGAAGTCAGGAGATGGCTGCAGTTGGTTCTGCTCCTTAATAACACTGACAGCATTCCTATTTCTATCTCATCTACTGTGCCATCTCTGGTGTGTTGACTTCTTTCTTATGAATACCAGATTATGGTCTTGACATGTCTGGGGCAGAAACATATCATGTCTGTTTTCAAGACAGAAATAAAAATGAAAAAGAATGATGCTGGCCACAACCGTTCCTTATTTTAAGAAAGGAAAGGCCTTGGCAGAAACTCCTTCACAGTCTATCTTTTAGGTCTCATTAGCCATTCCTCGCTGCAAAAGAGACTAGTAAAGCAGGGAGCAGGACTCTAGTGATTGGAGTAAATCAACCATTATGCATTGCCTAGGACTCTGATCACTGCTGTCCCAAACAAAACAGAAGCACCATAATGAAACATGAGAAAGGTGGATTTGGGGTAGACAACCACATTGTCTGCCACAGTACCTAATAAAGTCTCTATTATCCAGATTGTTTAGAGAATAGAGCATTACTTTTTTTTGGGTTTAAAAATAAAAGAGTAAGTGTGGTGTGACAGCGGCTTAAGTGGCAGAATTCTCACCTACCATGCCGGAGACCTGGGTTCGATTCCCAGTACCTGTCCATGCAAAAATAAATAAATAAATAAAAGAATACATGCATGCAGGAGATCAGAGTTCAGTTCCCGGACCTTGCACCTAAAAATAAAAATACAAAATAAAAATAAAAGCGTACAGATAATACAGCTCTGCTGCAAGCTTCTCAGGGCAGGCATGTAATTTCCACAGTACTTTGTTACAGCATAGATACAATGACAGACATAATTCAGATATCCAATAGACATTTGTGGATAGATGGATAAATAAATGAAAGGATAAATGAATCTATACATGAATTACTAATTTTCAAGAACTTGAATGCTATAACATCCTTCAGTACTAAAATTATACTGATAATTGTTTATATTTTATGATGTACTATGTAACTGTGATCCCTTCATGTTTTTAACTTCTGTAAAGCTATAGGAAAGGCAGGTTCCTCTCTCAGAAGGTAGATGCTGAGTTATTTAAATATTAAGTATATTAAGCACGAACAACAGAATGATAGTCTATGGTAGTCAAATGAAAGAAGAAAAGAAGGAAGAGTGGAAGAGGGAGAATGGGAGGGTGGGAGAAAGGGAGGGAAGGTTACATCAAGCAAAGGAAAGGAAAGGAGATAGATGAAGCACACAAGCTATTAAAATATTGCCAGGGTTTAAATGACAGTCTAAGAGTGAAATACAAGCATCATTCAAAATCCTGTAAATAAACAAGAAAGCAAAAGTTGATTAATCTGTGTCTTCTCAATTTTAAAAATAAAAGTGGGATTAGATTAAATAGTCTTTGATAATAGTTGAAGTATAATGAAAACATTTCTTAATTTTACTGATGTACTGAAGTTCTTTCAACAATACCCAAAACTATACTTTATCTTTTTTAACTGTACGAAATAGGCCAGAACCCACGTGTTAATGGCAAGCCTCCTCTAGAGTGCCCTTTAGGCACCTGTCACAAGTTAGGGGACCCAGGCCACAGGCAGTCCTGACAAACTGGCTACAAATTCTCGGGCTCTTATCATCCACCTTGAGTTTGATCATTCACTAGAATGATTCACAGAACTCGAAGTGCAATATTTATAGTTAAGAGCACACAAATAAGAAGAAATGCAAAGGGCAAGGTCTGAGAGGGTCTCAATTGTAAGGTTTTGTGTCTTCTCTCTAACTATCACTCTCCCAGTGCAGAAATTTATCTTCTAAATAATCTTTATTTAACAGTTTATATGGGGTCTCATTAAGTAAGCATGCCTGAGAGAATCATTGTTCAAGTGACTGAATTCAATCTGGAGGGCAGGGGGTCTGGTATGATATGGCTCACAGCCCCAACCTCCTAATCACTTGGTTGGTCTTTCTGGAGTGGCCACCCCTCTCTTCAGACTGCAAATGTGTTCAACCTCCATCCTGTCATCTCACTGGCATGTCAATTATCCAGTGTGGTTCTGCGCCCACCAAAAATTAAAAAAAAAACACTTCTGTCATAGGAAATACCAAAGATTGAGAGGTTCGCTTCTTAGGAACTGGGAACAAAGACCAGACACATTTTTCATTATACTATAAATAGTTTGAGACAAGGTAAGATATTCTTTTCCCTTTAATCCTTTTCTCCATTACCCGATATTCTCCTCAACCCTTCACCTTTGCAAAAGGAAGTCATTAGTTAAATCGAGAAGGGACTCCTAGTTTGCCCAGCACAAAATTAAGAGTTTGAATAGGAAAGTAGAGAAAGTTTCACACTTTTGTCACCAGGATGCAGTCTGACCAAAAAGTTTTTCCATCTAACTTCCATCTCTGCTTGAGGTGTGCTTATTTCCAGAAGAAAAAGGCAAGCAGACACCTGCAAGAAGCCACTGAGAACTGCAACTTTTGCAGCCATTGCCTATTTCTCCGTGGTGAACCACAAAGTTCCCAGCCAGTGAAATAGTAAGAACCCATCTTGATGCTGGCCACAAGTTTCTGGTGTACAACAGCAGGGGAAGTCCCTTCCCAGAGCATACACGCTAAACCGCCAACCTAAACTTCCTTTACCTTTGCTCATTATAAAAGCAAGTTCTTTGTCTCTGGACAGGGTTTAGGTAACATTTTCTGCAAATGTGATGTAAAAACTACTTTGTAGCATAATAAGAACTCCCATAATCAGAAGCAATGATGGAAATACCCCACTGCCTGCATGTATCACCCACCTGTATGTGTGTTCCCTAACCCCCTGTCCTGGTTTGAAAAGGTTATGTACCCTTGAAAAGCCATGTTTTAATCCTGATCCATCTTGTGGATGCCACTATTTCTTTTAACTCCTATTCAGCACTATACATTGGAAACTTGATTAGACTCTCTCCACAGAGATGTGGCTCACCCAATTGTGGGTATTAACCTTTGATTAGAGGGAGATGTGACGCCACCCCCTCTTTCAGGTGGGTCTTAACTGGTTTCCTCGAGTCCTCTAAAGGAGGAAACATTTTGGAGAAAGCTTGAGAACCATGAGAATTACAGAGTCCACACAGTCAGAGACCTTTGGAGATGAAGAAGGAATATGTCCCCAGGGGAGCTTCATGAAACAAGAGGCCTGGAGAGAAAGCTAGCAGACGTCACCATGTTCCCCATGTGTCCTTTCCATTGACAGAGAAACTTCATGAGCCTTCCTGAACCAAGGTATCGCTCCCTGTATACCTTAGATTGCAAATTTTTATAGACTTGTTTTAATTTGTACATCCTCATGGCCTTAGAACTGTAAACTTGCAACTTAATAAATTCCCCCTTATAAAAGCTGTTCTGTTCCTGGTATACCACATTCTGGCAGCTGGCAAACTAGAACAGCCCCATAAAAGAACCACTCTTACCTCCTTTCAGGAAGAAGTTGTCTTTTGGGCACAAGTGCACCCTTCTCCATTCTTTGGCTTAAGAATAAAATTCTGCCTTGTTTCACTGAATCTGGTTTCTTTCTATTGGTGCCAACAACACCAGACAGGAAATCCATTTCCAGGGTCTGACCAAAAGAGGGTGAATAACAAATTCATGGCAGCTCTGCTGGGACTAGATTTCTCTCTGTTCCCAGAAGACAGTGGAGGGACCGAGGTGGTTCTTTTGCTGTCCAGCCCCCCGAGTGTCCCTCCCTGACTCCTGTAGCCTCAAATGAATAGTGGCTACACTCTTTCTTTTCTGAGTTCTATCTACTTCACAGATGCAGGGAGACAGGAATGGAAACAATAAACTATTTTCAATTCAAACAACAGAATTATCAGGGACTGGAACCAGGACAGTTCTGAAATACTCTGAACTCCAGAGGATACAAGGGTGTGGATGACCCCTTAGAAGTTATCACATCTATATGCCTGGAAAACTAAAACATGCCTATCGGCTCAGAAAGCTAAGAAGCAAAAGGTATTAGGTGGCCACAAGTAAACTTTCTCTCTCTCTCTCTCTCTCTCTCTCTCTCTCTCTCTCTCTCTCTCTCTCTCTCTCTCTCTCACTCTCCCTCTCCCTCCATCCTGACCACTCTGCCACACTGACCACTTTCCTTGTTTGCTTGTAGTACAGAGCTCTGGGGGCTGCTTTTTCACCCTCACCAGCACTATTGAAGCTCTTTGGCCAGTGCCAACAGAGACTATCCAAGTGCTGGAGGAAATAATGAGCAGTCCCTGGCACGGACTCCCTCCAGGACTCCTGGGGAACCTCACAGAGAGAGAGCTAACCCCTCCCCTAGGTCCTCCAGCTTCTTAAAGTTTTGTCCAACCTTATCATTTAAGAACTCCTGTGGCTAAAAAGAAACAATCCAAGCCCTATTCCCTCCTTAGTGCTGAAGGATTTCCTGAAAGGGGAAGGACTAACTGTCCTGGGGAAATGCTCAAGGGCAGAGGCATTTGAAAACTTGAGCCCCAGAGACCTAGTGCCTCAGGATCCACTGGGAACCAGCTGTCCGGTCCATCCCTTAGCGGCCTGGTTCTGGGAACAACTAAACAAACCAAGAAACCCTATCTGGGCCAGGTCCTGAGGAATTTGTGGCCCCACTAACCAGTGGAGGCTGCCATTGGGGAGTTGGTCTCAGATAAAGAACCCCACCTCTCCAACATGGGGTACCAGGCATCAAACTCCATACCAGAAGAGCCCATTGGGATGCATGTAAAACCCTGGAAATCCTTCAAATACCATCCTTCAATTAGACTTGTTCTGCCAAAGAACCAAAAATTGAGACAAGATCCCATATGTTCAATTCTTTATGACCATGTACCAAAATAGAGGTTATGAAGGTGGTGTCACAGTAACCCATGTTCCTGTTTAACATGTCAAACTTGACAGCTTTTAATACTTTACCTTCTCAAGGTCAAAGCCTGAAAGATATCTTTTTATTTCAAGCTATGGCAGAGGATTTGTCCTTTCAGCTTATAAAATTGTGGTGCTAAAGATAGTTTTCATTTACCATCTTATGAGTTGCATGGGAAGTATTTAGGAAATGTTGTAAAAATTACAAGCAATTTTCTGACCTTCTATTGGTCAAATTTATATTAATAAAATATTGTTCATATAAATATTCAAAGACTATATAAAATTTGTAAAGATTAACAATCTTCTCATTGTCCATTTTATATCCTAAAATTAATCTACATGATATTAGACAGCAGTATAATATTGTCGGGTATTGTTTTAATTATTTTTAAAATGTTATATGTCACAGAAAAAAACACCTTCTTTATCAGTTACATTATTTTACTCTAAGTCTTCTCTGAAAGCACTTGTGGTCAAAAGCCAAAGTTTCATCTTCAGTTAAAAAGAAAAGGCACTTCAAACAGGAAACAAGGCAAATCTGTAAATTATTTTCTACTTGTTAATTAACATAACCTTGTAAAAATATGAAAGAGAAACAAGAAAAAGTCTTTTTCTAAAGTCTGTGGTTAATAGCCTCAAGATAAATTATTTGTCAAATGTTTTGTTTCTGGAAATAGCTTCATTTGGAAGATGCTTATAAGGGAATTAAGGGCTATATTGCAAGCACTTATAGCAGTCATATGTTTCCTTGTTTTTAGTTGCTAATTCTAAATTGTAAAATGCTTTGTCCTTTGTGTGAAACTCCCTGGAAGTTTGAATATCTATGTTACACTTGTGATTAGAATTAAAGTTCTTAAGCTCTGCAAATACTGAAAGAGCTACATTAATTCTAGAAAGTGGCTCCATGTAGTCACTATTGAAAAAACTAAAGAATCAAACTTCAATTAAGAAAATGAATGAGATTAATCTAATTAGAACTAAAATGAATCAGAATACAAGGTAAAAAGTGATATTACCTTTATTTTGGAACTTTAATTCCTATGTGGGACCAAGGAGGAGAGATACAACATCCAGATTTTCTGTGGCACATGATTTGATTTAACCTGTCTGGTCAGTTTATTTTAGACAACCTAACTCAATTTTATTTAACATAAAACCTAATGAAAAATATTTTCCTCACTCACAATCCAACCTTGGCTGACATACAGTCCCTCCTAAACATTTTACTGATGGAGGAGAAAAGACCTCTGTCTTAACAAAAGCAAGGGCAGAAACTAGATAAGGAAAATCGGGACTACATAACCCAATAAAGAGATCAGGTAACTTCACCATCCTGGGCAATACTCCCAGGTGGGACTATCTAGATGAACAGAATAAACAGAAACTAGGAACACTATTGAAATATGCTCCTGAGGGGGAATAAAATTCACCAGAAAAAAACCATAAATTAGAACAAGATCATAAACATAGATCAGACACCCCAAGAAAAGCCTTCAGTCTTCCTTGAGAGGCTAAGGGAGTGTATCTATACTGTCCTAGACCCAGAATCCCCTGAAGGCTAAGGAGGGCACAATCCTGAAGGCACATTATTTCAAAAAGTGCCCCAAACATCCACCATAAGCTATAGAAGTTAAAGTTAGAACCTGACTACCCCATGTCTTGGCCGCTAGAGGTTTCCAACAAGGTGTTCAAGAAAAGATAGAGAGAAGGAAAAGAAAGACAACAGAAAGGCCCAATGGAATGCCATCCATGGCTGTGCCCTCCAGGGTCAGATGGGTAAATCAGGAAGAGGATTTGCCCAACGGAGACAGCCATCATAGGTTAGTGGATACCCCCTACCCAGAAAATCTGGAAGACTGAGAAAGCTGGGGTACAATATGCAGATGGGAAGGGCAATGGAAAGGAAAATACCCCTTTTACCCACAAAGGGAGGCAAAGAAGGATACCTCAAACTGGCTCCTTCAAAAGGGCTCTCAGATGGTCCAGAGAGATGAGGATTGGTCAGGTCCAGGGGTTCCTCATCAGGCTCCTGGGCATATCAGCGTAACTCCTGAGGAACCCCGGCTGCAATGGACATAGGGGGCAAGCCAGTCAAATTTTTCATTGGCCCTAGAGCCACATAGTTGGTGTTGAACACCAAACCTGGTAAACTTACCCAACAAAAATTTCCTATCAGGAAATACGAAGAGCAAATCATTTATAGAACCCTTAGGATGCATAGTAGGTGAACAAACTCTGTAGCATTCCTCCTTGTAAATCCCAGGGTCCCATCCCTCTATTAGAAAGGGATATCTTACAAAAATTAGGGACAGCTATATATTTACAAGGAAATGGGTTAGAAATAAATGCTCCCCTCTCATGGGACACAAATTTATCATGTTAATGACCAAAGAGAAAAGGAAAGAGGCCCAGTCTGTCCACTTCTAACTTCTGGGAGTAAACCCTAGAGTTTGGCCACAAAGGCTAGTGGGATAGGCTAAGGAAGCCCAACCAGTACGAGTAAAGCACACCTGTCCCAACAGGAAACAATATTCCCTAAGGCAGGAAACCTAGAGAGGCATAGCTTCCATAATAAAAAACTTTCTAAGCCAAGGAATCATTCGGCCCTGCACATGAACCTGCAACACCCCCATCCTGGACTCCATGTGAGCCTGTAACAGACTAAGGTTTCTTTCTGGAAACATACTCTACTTACGCAAATTTGCAGATAATGAAAATGAGGAGTATCATTTTTTGTTTAATTTTTTACTGTATATATTGAGTAACAATATAATAACTCAAAATTTTCCATTTTAATCACATTCAAATGTACAATTCAGTGGTATTAATGCCATTCACAATGTAGTGCTACCATCACCAACATCCATTACAAAGGCATTTTCACCACCTCAAACAGAAACTGTGCACCCCCTAGCAACAGCTCCCCCCTTTCTCTCATCCTGCTCCCTATCCCCTGATAACCTGTAACCTATTATCTGTATTAATATTATATTCAGGGTACTTTATGTAGGTGAGATCAAACAATATTTGCCTTTTTGAATCTGGCTTGTTTCACGCAACAAGACTTCTTCAAGGTTCATCCACTTTGTAGCACGTGTCATAACTTCATTCCTATTAATGGCTGAATAAGATTTTGTTGTATGACCATACCATATATTGTTTGTTAATGTATCTATTGATAGATACTTGGGTTTCTTTCCCCTTTTAGCTTTTGTGAATAATGCTTTTCTATGAACATGGATGTTCAAATATCTGTTTGAATTCCTGATTTCAATTCTTTTAGATTTATATAAAGAAGTGGGATTGCTGATTCATATGGCAATTATATTTTCATCTGTCTAAAGAAAAGTTAAACTGATTTCCACAGTGGCTGGACCATTTGACAATCCCATCAACAATGTATAAGTTCTAATTTCTTCACCTCTTCCCCAATGCTTGTTATTTATAATAATAATTATTATATATTATTATTACATTATATATAATAATTATTATTATTACAATCCTAAGGAGTGTGAATTTGTATCTCAACATGGTTTTGATTTCCATTTACCTAATTACAGTGTTGAGTATCTTTCATATGCGTTTTGCACATGGGTTGTTTTGCACATAGGTTTTCATTGGGCTGTTGGTCTTTGGTTATTTAGTTGTAGCAGTTCATTATATAATTTGGATGGTAAGCCCTTATCAGATAAATGGTTAGCAATTACTTTCTCCCATTCTGTAGATTGTGTTTTCAATTTCTTGGTAATGACCTTGGATATACAAAAGTTTTTAATTTTTATAAGTCCATTTTATTTACCATTTCTTTTGGTGTCATATCTAAGAAATCACTACCAAATTCAAAGGTATGATGGTTTCCACATGTTTTTTTTTCTTCTAAGAGTTTTGTGGTTTTTGCTGTTATGTTTAAGTCCTTCGTCCTTTTAGAGTCAATTTTTGTGTTTGGTAAAAGGTAGGGATCTACTACCATCCTTTTGCATATTGAGATCCATTTTCCCCAGCACCATTTGTTGAAGAGACCATTTTTTCTGCAATTAATGTGCTTGGAATCCTTGTCATAAGTCAGTTATGGATTTATTGCTGAACTGTCAATTCTATTCTATTTGTCTGTGTCTATCTTTCTGCCAATATCAAACTACCTTAATTAATGTAGCATTGTAGTAAGTTTTTTTTTTTTGTAGTAAGTTTTAAAATCAGGAAGTATTATACCTCTACCTTTCTTCTTCCTTTGCAGTAATGATTTGGCTATTTGGGGTCCCTCATGATTCAATATGAATTTTAGGAAAAGCTTTTCTATTTCTGTAAAACAGGTTGTTGGGATTTTCATAGGAATTGTGTTGAATCTATAGAGTGCTGTGGGTAGTATTGACATTTGAACAATATTAAATCTTCCTATCCACAAACACTTGATGTTTTAAAATTTATTTAGGTCTTCTTTAATTTCTTTCAGCAGTGTTTTATAGTTTTCAATGAACAGGTACTTTACCTCCTTGGCTAAAATAAGTGTTAGGTATTTTATTCTTTCACATGTTATTGTGAATGGAATTGTTTTTTTGTATTTAATTTCCATTTTAGAATGCTCTTTACCAATGTATAGAAACAACTGATTTTTGTAGGTTAATTTTGTGGCCTGCAACTTTGATGAATCCATTTATTAGCTCTAGTAGCTTTATGAGTTCTTTGTGATTTGTCTATATAAAGTATCATGTCATCTGCAAATAGCAAAAGCTTTACTTCTTCCTTTCAAATATTGATGCCTTTTCTTTTTTTCTTCCCATATTGCTCAGTAGCAAAGGTTAAAGCAGGCATCCTTGTCTTACTGTCTTACTGCTAACTTCAGTGGCAGGACTCTTTAATCATGGAATATAATGATTATATTATAATCATATAATATGATTATATAATATTATATAATCATGTAATATGATTATATTATATATAATCATATATGATATAATGATTATTATATTATATATTATAATAATATAATATGTATAATGTGTTAAATATTATTAAAATTTTAAATATATTAAATATATTATAAAATATAATATAATATATTAAAGAGTGATATATATATTATATATATCACTCTTTAATCATGGAATATAATGTTAACTATGGATTTCGTATATATGACCTTTTATTGTGTTTAGGAAGTTAACTTCTATTTTTCTGAGTGTTTTTATCAGGAAAGTATGTTGAATTTTGTCAAATGCCTTTTTTACATAAACTGAGGGATCATGTGATTCTATGCCTTCATTTTATCAGTGTGGTATATTACACTGAGTTTCTCATGTTCAACCACCTATACATTCCTGAGATAAATCCCACTGGGTCATAGTAAATAGTTCTTATAATATGCTGTTGGATTCAGTTTGAAAATATTTTGTTTGAGATTTTTTTCTTATGCACTTTAAAGAAACACTTGTTTTGATTTTGCATATATTCACATCTTTAGACAGACAAATTTATGAATTCAGCAAAAATGATTTATTTAAATTATGACATGAACCTCTGTTAGGGATTATATTAACAAAAGAAAGTTGGGGAGCTCGAGGAAGTGAATTTTTGATTGTACAAATGATCCTGCCAATGAATAAAAGAGTGTGGTACTTATCAAAAAACAACAACAACAAAACATGGTGTTTTTCTTTGTTTTCCAGAGCTGCTATGACAAATACCATGCAATGGGTTGGCTTAAACAACAGGAATTTACTGACTTACGGTTTTAGAGGCCAGAAGGTCTAAGTCAAAGTGTTTCTCTCAGAGTCTGTAATGTTCTCATAATCACTTGCTGCAATCTTTTCTTAACTTGCATTTCTCCCCCATCACTTGGTGATATCCCTGGTCTACTCCTATTATTTCTCTGACTACTGGCTTCTGTATATAATGGTGTCTCTATTTCCAAATTTTCTCTCTTTATAAGTCCTCCAATAATAAGAATTAAGACTCACCTTGATTCAATATGACCATGTTATTATTAGAAAACCAATTATATCCTCAAAAGTCCAGTTTACAAATGGTTCCTACCTACAGGAACACAGGTTAAGATTAAGAACATGTCTTTTGTGAGGTACATGATTCAATCCCTAATAGTCTATCCTCTGGCCCTCAAAAAACAAGTTCTCCCCACATAGACAAATATATTCAACCCATTCCCAAATCCCAAAGGCCTTAAATCATTTTAATAACAACTCCATCCTGGGGCAAAATTCTTCTCTTCTGCGGAACACTTTATCTAGGAAACAGGTTATCTGCTTCCAAAATACAAAGGTTGGACAGTTATAGAATACAAATTTCCATTCCAGAAGGGAGAAATCGGAGGGAAAAAAAGGGTCATGGGTCCCAAGCAAGTCCAAAATCCAGCTGGGCAAATGCTGTTAGATTCTGAAGTCTTAGAATAATCTATGGATTGATGCTTTGTCCTTTGGGCCTGCTGGATCAGATGCAGCTTCATCTTTCCCAAGAGCTGGGCAGCTGTCATGTGTTCCCAGAACACGGGGTATACGCCTCACCCTCTTCAAGTACTGGAGTGGCAACCATGCTCTCCTCAAACACTGGGGCACAGGTCCCACCCCATCTAAGCACCTAAATGTACAAATAATTCTAAGGCTGAATAAAGGAGTGCGCTCCTTACAAAAAAAAAAATAATAATAAGAGTAATTATGGAGCTGGACAAGGGCTTTTCTGTGATTCATATTTTTTAAAACAAGTATAATAGCTAATATTTAATGAGAGTTTTCTATGTATTAAGCATTCTTCTAGGTTTTTTATATGAGTTAACATTTTAATACCTTATTAATTAATTGCAGTAAACTCATGCAATGCGGGGGATGCTATCTTCATTGTATAGAAGCAAACACTGAGGTACAAAAAGTTGGTAAACAGACCAAGTACAAATAGGTAGTCAACTATGGAGGCAAGTTTCAAATCCAAGAAGCTTTTTCCCACCAAAGACATGAGATAATGAAACAACTATAATTTATAGAATCTGAAAGATTCCAGACAAAAACAAGGTTTGCTACAAGTCTATTTATAACAAAAAAACTTATTTTTATTTTAAATTAAGTTTGAATAAAAGAAGATCAAGAAAAAGTCTCAGCATTTGGGGCCAAAGATGTCATTGCTGATGAAGATAATAGCAAACTTCTTCAATTTTTAAATTTGTTTCCATTTTCCCTGAAAATGGCAATAATCTTTGTATTAAAAGAGGTGAATAGACATTTTTAGAATGGTATATAAACTTAAAATGGGTGAAAAGTTTTAAAATCTTCTCAAAAGAGCTATCCACTTGGTCACAGATAAGTTATATACAAGGTTATTAGGAAAACCTAAAATAAGAAAATGAAAAAACTAAATTGTAATTGAGAAATCGTACAAAAAGGAGAATATTTAAAACCAGTAAAGGGGAAGATGTGAATTATACAAATTATACAACAAATAACTTGGCAGTGACTCTAGGAAACATACTAGAAAAATTTGTATTAGACAAATAAAAACTGAGAAATACATGTGAATGCACATTTCAGTCTTGTGTATAATAGCAAAAAATGAGAAACAACATAAATATGCAATAAGATGTTATATAAAGTATGTTACATCCATATGATGAATACTTTGCGGTAAATGAACGTAACCATGTAGAGAAATATATGACCATGGAATGTTTAAAATTGTTTAGAAAAACACTCCCTTTTGGCTTAGATGTAAGTTTATTGAAAAATTAATGTGTAGAAAAAGTTCACTGAAAAACAAATGTCTAGAAAAATTCTAGCAGAGTTATTTATAAAAGAATTTGTAGTGACTTTTAGCTTCTGGTGTTTGACTACCTATATTTTATAAAAATTATATTAATGAATAAGCATTACATTTGTTTTAAATATTTTATTAAGCCAAATTTATTGAAGACATGGTTTGCGAGAAGCCCTTACCACCTCATATGGGTTCATATCCCACAAGTCCTGCTTATTTCTTTGGGGATTAATCAATCAGTGGAAGGGAAAAATCACAGTAGCCATTGTGGACTCATGTCAAATAAACAAATTAGGAATAGAAAGCACCTTTATAAATCTGATAAGAAGCATACAGTTTGCTGAGAACTTTAGTAACAAATGGAGTTTGTAGATTGTGAAAAACTTTTTCAGTATCTACTGAAAATAGCATGTGGGTTTCTCTTATATACTGTTAATATGACAAATTATATACATTTTTATTAGAATTTTAAGCTGATCTTGCATCCCTGGGATAAATCCCACTTACTTATGATGTATTATCCTTTTTACAGTTGAATTCAATTGATTAATATTTCTTAATTATTTTGAGGCTTATGTTAATGAAGGATATTGAGCTGCAATCTTTTTTTTTGGTGAAATATTTTCCATGTTTAATATTGGTGTTGAGGTTTTTCTTCTATTTTCTGAAAAAGTCTTTGTAAAATTGGAGTTAATGCTTTGAATGTATAAAATAGACTTAACCATCTGAGCTTGAAGGATTTTGGGTGAACAGTTTTTTGATAACTAATTAAATTGTTAATAGAAGTAAATCCATCCAGATATTCTGTTTCATTTTCTGTCAATTTTGATAACTTATTTTTCAAGGATTTTGTCCATTTCATCCAAGTTGTTGAATTTTTTAGTATTAAGTTACTCAAATATTGTCTTGTTATCTCTTTAATGCCTATAGCATGTGCAGTGATAAAACCTCTTTCATTCCTGATATTGGTGATTTGTGTTTTCCTTTGATTTGTATAAGGAGGGGTTTAACTTTTTTTTTTATAATGGCAAAGAACTAGCTCTTGCCTTTCTATATTTCTCTTTGCTTGCTTTTCTCTTTTTCTTCTCTCATCTTTACAATTTCTTCTTTCCTCTTGTTTTGGGTTTAGCTGCCTGATATTGAGCCTCATATTATTGACTTTGGATCTTTATTCTTCCTTATATAAACATTTAAACTTATACGTTTTCCTCTAATAGAATGTTGGTTACATTCCACAGTTTTTTATTTCTTATATTCTATTTATCATTCAGTTTATGATCAATTACAATAATCAAGTATTATTATCAATTTGAAATTTAATCGGTGTGGTCAGGGAACCACTATTAGTCTTCATTTGCCAGGACAGATATAACAAATACTACAGACTGGTTGGCTTAGACAATAGGGTTATTTTGTCTCACAGTTTGGGGGCCTAAATGTCTAAAATCAGGAAGTCAGTAAGATCATGTTTCCTATGTAGTCTATAGTGTTTTGGTAGTGGCTTGCTAAAAATCCATAACTCAACCTCTGCCTCCATAACCTAGCCATCTCTCACCCCACCTATCTCCTATCTTGTATCTAAATGTCCTCTATTATAAGGACTCTGGTCATGAGATTCATCCTGATTCAATCTGGCCTCACTTTAACAACACCTTCCAAGACTCTATTTGCAGATGAGTTCATACCCTCAAGACTGGTGTCATGGCCAGGTTCCTGTGTCAACTTGGCCAGGTGGTGGTACCCGTTGGTTTGTCTGGTTGCCAAGTGCTGGCCTGTCTGTTGCTATGAGGATATTTCATAGAATTAAAGCATGATCATGACTAATACAGGGTACCAGGAGTGGTTCTTATGAAACAGAATCTTAAAAATGGGTTTTTACAATTGGTTTTCTACTCCGACTGGACTCAAAGGCACTAAGGACTCTGAATCCTGTAATATGAATGATATTATATTCATTCCATGGGGTTAGTTGGCAAAAGAGATAGTCAAAATATCACCATTCGATTCTTCTAATGCTTCACTTGTATGAAACCAGGCTCTGGGGGATGTTTTTGACAACTTTACAGAGTTCTGTGGAAATAGGAGATATAAAGATGTTGGCTGGTTGTTGTTAAATACACTGTATACATTAATGAGTGAAAGGGATGGGCTTAAGTCTTCAAATGAGAAGTTTACGTGCCATCTGACAGATGTAAACGTTTCTATGAGTGTCCTGAAGGAAAATCTTATTTCCTGTAGCTGTAGACTTGAGATCTCCAAAAATCAAACTCAGAATGTTATTGTTAGAATAGCAACTTTACAACATAAGCTGAAATCTCAATGTTGCATGGTGTCTGCCATTAAAGTGAAGGCACTGAGTGGAAAGGAGTGGGACTCTGAAGAATGGGATGGTGACATAGGATTGATAATGATGTCGGGCGAGGTTGAAACCCTAGGTCATGCTGAGTCTTCTCTAAATAGCCTGTAATAGTCTGCCCTGAGGACATAGCGGCCCCACCTCCAGCCTGCCTTGAGGAGTTGGCCACCCAACCTCCTCCTGAAGGGATTAGCTCTAGAGTGATTAATCTTCTTTCACCACCTGAAATTGCAAATGAATGCCCTGAAGCAAATGGCTTGGAAGATACTTCTAATTCCTCTCAAGACCCACCCCCGCCACCCTTCATTTGTTCTAGACCTATAACTAAAGTTCCAACAGGCCCCAAAAGGTGAGGTACAAAGTATCACCCATAAGGCAGTATGCTATACACCAAAAGAACTGTGTGAGATTCCCAATTTATATAGATGGAAATCAGGGAAATATGTGTGGTAATGGATTTTAAGGGTGTGGGGTAATGGTGGGAGGAATATAAAGCTGGATCGGGCTGAATTTATTGATTTGGGCCCACTAAGCAGAGATTCTGCATTCAGTGTCATAGCTTGAGGGGTTAGAAAAGGTATTAACAGTTTGTTTGGATGGTTGGCTGAAACATGGATCAAAGGTGGCCAACATTTACTGAGGTTGAAATGCCTGAGTTGCTCTGGTATAATGCAGATGAGGGGATCCAGAGGCTTAGAGAGATTGGAATGCTAAAGCGGATTTATCATGCAAAGCCAGTTCTTACACCCCAGAAATGTCTGGAAGATGCACCTTTTACCAGAACTCTGAGAAATTTGTGAGACTAGCGCCATCAACCCTGAAGAGCTCTGTACTTGCACTTCTCTGTAAGTCAGGTATTATTGTGGGAACTGCTGTCACCAAGCTGGAATCCTTAAACACAATGGGGATGACCAGATCCCAAGTTGGCAGAAGCCAGGTGGCAGCACTTAATCGCCAAAGACAGGGTGGATGTGGCTATCATAATAGTAGACTCAAAGCAGGAGTCAAAATAATCTGACTCGCAGAGACTGGTGGCATTGGGTAGTAAATCATAGGGTACCTAAAAGTAAAATAGATGGGCAGTCTACTAAACTCTAGCTTGAGCTGTATAAACAAAGGAGTTCTAGGTCAAGTGAACAGAAGTCTAACTTGAATTACAAAGCACAGAGTCATGGCCCCTTTATCAATTTCCAGACTGGAGACAGTTTACAGACCCAGAGACCCTTGAATGAAAGGGAGGTCAGGTTCCTTTGAGGGAGACCCCTGTTACACTGCCACAAATTCATACTGTTAATCTTCCTCCAAGCTTTCCCCAGGGAGACCGATGGCCTTTTACCAGAGTAACTGTGCACTGGGGAAAAGGAAATGATCAGATATTTTGGGGATTATTAGACATTGTTCAGAAGTGACATTAATTCCAGAGGACCCAAAAGGTCATTCTGGTCCACCAGTCAGAGTGGGGGCTTATGGAGGTCAGGTAATCGATGAAGTTTTTAGCTCATGTCCATCTCACAGTGGGTCCAGTGGGCCCCTAGACCCATTCTGTAGTTATTTCCCCAGTTCCAGAATGTATAATTGGAATAGACATAATGAGCAACTGGCAGAATTCCCACACTGGTTCTCTTACTTGTGGAGTGAGTGCTATTATGATGGGAAAGGCTAAGCAGAAGCTACTAGAACTGCTTCTACCTAGCACAATAATAAATCAAAAAGCAATACCAGATTCCTGGAAGGATTTCAGAGATTACTGCCACTCTTAAGGACTTGAAGCATGTAGGGGTCATGATTCCCACCACATCCCCATTCAATTCTCCTATCTGGCCTGTGCAGAAAACAGATGGGTCTTGGAGGATGACAGTGGATTATTGTAAATTCACCCAGGTGGTAACACCAATTGCAGCTGCTGTTCCGAATGTGGAATCATTGCTTGAGCAAATCAGTACATCTCCTGGTACCTGGTATGCAGCTATTGATCTGACAAATCCTTTTTTCCTCAATAGCTGTCAGTAAAGACCACCAGAAACAGTCTGCTTTCAGCTGGCAAGGTCAGCAAAAATATTTTCACTGTCCTACCTCAGGGGTATATCAACTCTCCAGCCCTATGTCATAATCTTGTTTGCAGAGACCTTGATTGTTTCTGCCTCCCACAAGACATCACACTGGTGCCTTATGTTGATGATATTGTGTTGATTGGACCTAGTGAGCAAGAAGTAGCAACTACTCTAGACTTACTGGTAGGGCATTTGTGTGTCAGAGGATGGGAGATAAATCCAACAAAAATACAGCAGCCTCCCACCTCAGTGAAATTTCTAAGTGCCCAATGGTGTGGGCATGTCAAGACATCCCTTCTAAGGTGAAGGATAAGTTGCTGCATCTGGCCCCTCCTATGACTAAAAAAGAGGCACAAGGCCTAGTTGGTCTCTTTGGATTTTGGCAACAACATATTCCTCATCTGGGTGTGCTACTCTGGTCCATTTATCGAGTGGCCAGAAAAGCTGCTAATTTTCAGTGGGGACCTGAACAAGAGGAGGCTCTGCAACAGGTCCAGCCTGCTGTACAAGCTGCTCTGCCACTTGGACAATATGATCCAGCAGATCCAATGGTGCTGGAAGTGTCAGTAGCAAATAGAGATGCTGTCTGGAGCCTTTGGCAGACCCCTATAGGAGAATCACAATACAGACCCATAGGATTATGGAGCAAAGCCTTACTATCTGCTCCAGATAAATACTCTCCTTTTGAGAAACAGCTTTTGGCCTGCAACTGGGCCTTAGTAGAGACTGAATGCTTAACCATGGGCCACCAAGTTACCATGAGACCTGAGTTGCCTATCATGAGCTGGGTGTTGTCTGACCCACCAAACCATAAAGATGGGCATGTGCAGCAGTACTCCATCATAAAGTGGAAATGGCATATACGAGATAAGACCAGAGCAGTCCTGAGGGCACAAGTAAGTTACATGAAGAAGTGGCCCAAATGCCCATGGTCTCCACTCCTGCCACACTACCTTCTCTTTCCCAGAGCAGAGCTATGGCCTCTTGGGGACTTCCTTACAGTCAACTGATTGAAAAAGAGAAAATTCGGGCCTGGTTTACAGATGGTTCAGCATGGTATGCAGATACCACCTAAAAGTGGACAGCTGTAGCACTCCAACCCCTTTCTAGGGAGTCCTTGAAGGACAGTAGTGATGGGAAATCCTCCGGGTGGGCAGAACTTTGAGCAGTGCATCTGGTTGTTCATTTGCTTGGAAGGAGAACTGGCCAGAGGTGTGTTTATATACTGATTCATGGACTGTTGCTAATGATGGTCAGGGACTTGGAAAGACCATAATTGGAAAATTGGTGACAAAGAGGTCTCGGGAAGAGGTATGTGGATAGACCTTTCTGAGTGGGCTAAAAACATGAAGATATTTCTGTCCCTTGTGAATGTGCACCAGAAGGTGAATTCAGCAGAGGAAGGTTTTAATCATCGAGTGGATAAGATGACCCATTCTGTGGATACCAGTCAGCTTCTTTCCCCAGCAACTCCTGTCATTGCCCAATGGGCTCATGAACAAAGTGGTCATGGTGGTAAGGATGGAGGTTATGAATGGGCTCAGCAACATGGACTTCCATTCACCAAGGCTGACCTGGCTACAGCCACTGCTGAGTGCCTAATCTGCCAGCAGCAGAGACCCACACTCAGCCCCTGATATGGCATCATTTCCCAAGGTGACCAGCCGGTTACATGGTGGCAGGTTGATTTCATTGGACCACTCCCTTCATGGAGGGGGCAGTGATTTGTTCTGACTTGAAGAGATACATACTCTGGATATGGCTTTGCTTTCCCTGCACGCAATGTTTCTGCCAAAACTACCATCCATGGACTTACTGAATTCCTTACCCTCATCATGGTATTTCACACAGCATTGCTTCTGATTAAGGAGCACACATCATGACAAATGAAGTGTGGGGTTGGGTGCATGTTCTTGGAATTCTCTGGTCTTACCATTTCTCGATCACCCAGAGGCAGCTGGATTGATAGAATAGTGGAATGGTCTTTTGAAAACTCAATTGTGGGCCAACTAGCTGGCAATACCTTGAAGGGCTGGGGTAATGTTCTCCAAGAAACTGTGTGTGCTCTGAATCAGCATCCACTGTATTGTGCTGTTTCTCCCATAGCCAGGATCCATGGGTCCAGAAACCAAGGGATGGAAATGGGAGTGGCACCACTCACTATTAGCCCTAGTGATCCACTAGGAAAATTTTTGCTTCCTGTCCCTGCGACCTTGAACTTTCCTGGCCTGCAGGTTTTAGTTCCAAAAGGGGGAGTGCATCCATCAGGAGAAGCAACAATGAATCCATTGAACTGGAATCTAGGACTTCCACCTGGTCACTTTGGGCTACTCATGCCCCTGAATCAACAAGCCATGAAGGGGATTACATTACTGACTGGGGTGATTGACCCTGACTATCAGGGGGAAATAGGACTGCAACAATGGAGATAAAGAAATATTTCCCTGGAATATAGGAGATTCCTTAGTGCATCTTTTAGTACTGCCATGCCCTGTGATTAAAATCAATGGAAAACTGCAACAACCCAATCCAGGCAGGACTACCAATGGCTCTGAAGCTTCAGGAATGAAGGTTTGGGTCACCCCACCAGGCAAAGGACCACAGCAGGCTGAAGTGCTTGCTGAGGATAAAGGGAACATGGAATGGGTAGTGGAAGAAGGAAGTGATAGCAGAAAGGAGGACTGTAATGCTGTTTTGTTCACATTATAGTATTTAAGTTGTAAGGTATCAAGTTTAAGAATGAATATTACCCAAGGACTGCACCCTATTCTGGGGAGATTTAATGTGTTTCTGGTTGTGTGCAGGACAGTTAAGTATTGATAGATGGGGAGAAAATGTGTCTTTTATTGTTTTCTATTTAGAAATTAAGTATGGTTTAAGGTGATGTATATAGCTGCCAAGTTGATAAGGGCAGTCAACCAAGGACTGTCATGGTCAGGTTCATGTGTCAACTTGGCCAGGTGGTGGTAGCTGTTTGTCTGATTGGGCAATTGCTGGCCTGTCTGTTCTATGAGGACATTCCATTAAATTAAATTATGATCATGTGGTTGCCTCCACAGCTGATTCCATTTGTAATCAGTCAAGGGGAGTGTCTTCTGCAATGAGTGTTTTTAATCTAATCAATGGAAGGCTTTTTAAGGAGGATTCAGAAGAGACAGTCTCTGTGCTCCTGCTTTGGCTGGTGAGCCTCTCCTGTGGAGTTCATCCAGACCCTCCATCAGAGTCATCAGTTTCATAGCCTGCCCTACGGATTTTGGACTCTATGTTCCCACGGTTACTTGAGACATTTTTATGAATTTTATATTTATGGACATTTCCTGCTGATTCTGTTTCTCTAGAGAACCCTGACTAATACAATGGGATTAAGACTTGAACTATCTATAACACTATTCAATCTATAGCACCATTATTTCAAACATTTTAAATTGAGAGCTTCTACTTAGGATGTGGAGAGCTGTAAAGAGCATCACTCCCACACTTATAACAACAAAAACTCAAATAATCCCTGAAATCACGAATTTTCTGGAACCCCAAAATACTTGAGGTCACAGAGTAATCAATAAACTCAAAATCTATGTAAAGACGGGCAAAGCCAAGGAGAAATATGAAACAAGAACTTGCTTACTTGGGATATATCCGGACACAAAATCCAAAATAAGTAAGTAAGAAGAATTCAGCTAAAAATTTTAAGGAATATCTAAAAGCTCATTGGAGGCTAGCATATTAAAATAGAACTCCTAGGAGCCATAGACACAAAGGCTATTTGTCTTCATGTTTTCTCTTCTCCACAAACCTCACCACATACACATGAAAAAATTAGGGGAAGTGTGAGAGCCCTGAGAAAACCTTACTCATGGTGCAGATCTGGTGGAAAGGGATACCAGCTACTACAGGAAAGCATTAACCCTGTGCAGATCCTCCATCCTTATCTCTCCTATAAAACTAAAACCTTAATTTCTGGAGGAAGGAGAGAAATTTCTAAATCCTGTTGCAAAAATGCAAGGAAACAGGAAAAAAAAAAAAAAAACTCCTCCTCCTCAATGAGGGACAGAAATATACCCTAAGCCCAGACCAGATAAGTCTCCTACAACTGAGGGAATGACAGAAAACTTAGAAAGCTCCACTTCTGAGACTCAGTGATACATCACCTGACTAAGACTTAGTCTCAATAGAAATGCATAGAATTGTCCCCACATGCCCTCCTACTCCACACACACAGAAGTTAGGTAAGATATCATGACTCTACTGCTAGAGAATAGGTAAGAGAAAAACTTCTAGGAAGCTCTAAGCTAAGCAAAAGTTATTGCTAGAGCAATTTGAAGCCTGTGGCAAACTGAGGGTAACCATAGCAATCAGAAACCCAAACTCAGTTAACTCATAGTTAGACCGATTCAGCCCACAAAAGTAAATGCCTATCAAAAGACAAGGTTTGCCCATTTGCAGGCATGAATAATTCTACCATCTCTACAGTCATAAATAAGATGCTATTTAGCTTTTGCTAAAGCTGATAAAATGCAATATACAAGAAAAGGGCTGACTTTTACAATGGGGAATCGTTAACATACAAGCTTACAGTTCTGAGGGCATAAGTGTCCAAATCAAGGCATCAACAGTCAATGCTTTCTCCCCAAAGAACAGCTACTGGTGATCTGGGATTCATCTATCACATGGCAAGGTGCATGTCCAGTGTCTGCTTATCCTTCTCTCCCAGGTTTCATTGCTTTCAGCTCCTTCTGTTTCTCTCTCAGCTTCTTTGTGTATTCTCTGAATTTCATCTCTTATAACAGACTCCCAGTAAGAGAATTAAAAACTACCTGGGGGATGCCTCAACTGAGAAAACCTAATCAAAAGGTCCCACGGACAATATGACTACACCCACAGAAATGGATTGACTTTAAAAGCAAGATCTTTTCTGGGATTCATAAAGCTTCAAACCATCACATATGCTCAGATGTCAACATGATTTATGAAGCATGAAAGGAAGCAAAATTAAATACCACACTGGCAGGAGACAAAGCAAACAATGGAACCAAACTCAGATAAAGAAAACAATGGAACCAAACTTAGATGTGATATAGATATTGGAGTTATCAGACAAAAAAATCAAAATAACTATGTTTAACATGTTAGAGACTCTGGTGGGAAAGATGGAAAATTTGTAGGAATAGAGAATTTCAATAGAGAGATGGAAATTAAACGAAAAAATCAAATAGGAAAACTAGAAATGAAAACATGATAAAAGTGACAAAGAATGCTTTCTGATGGTCAACAAGTGACTAGACACAGCTGGGAAAGGAATCAGTGAATCTGAAGATAGGTCAGTAGAAATTACCCAAACTGAAAAACACAAAAACAAAAAGAGAGGGAAAAACAGAATGACGACTTCAAGAGCTATGGGATAATATCAATGTCTCACATTGGAATCTCAGAAAAAAAAGAAAATTAAAAAGCAGAACCTTTGGATAGATTATGGTTTAGAATTTTCCAGAATTAATAATAGAAACCAAACCACAGATGTAAAATTCTTAGAGAACTCCAAGCAGGTTATGTACACAAAATAAAATCTTACAAGTAAATGTATCATATTCAAACTGCTTGAAACTAAAAGAAAAAAAAAAGAAAATTTTGAAAACAGTTAGAAGGGCACATTACATACAGGAGCAGATAAAAATTACACCACACTTCTTTTCAGAAACTACTATATTCAAGCCAGAAGAAAATGAAGTAGCATGATTAAAGAGCTAGGAAAAAATATTCTCAACACAGAATTCTAAACTTAGCAAAAATATTTTCAAAAATGAAAGAAAAATAGACATTTTCACACATACAAAAACTGAGACAACTCACTGCCAGAAGACCTGTGCTACAAGAAATGTGAAAGGAAGTTATTCAGATAGAAGTAATATATTAAAAATAAACTTGGATTATGTAAAACAAATGAAAAGAGCTCCTCCTTATCCTTTTAGAAAATCCTTCTCATTTTCCTGTCTAAGATCCTCTTCCTTATCTTCCCACATTTTCATATAAGAATGCCCGATGTGTCAATCCCTGGACCTCTTCTTTTCTCTAGTGTCATAATTTTAAATATCATCTATATGCTTATGACCCCAAAATGACATCTTCGTTCTACCCCTCTTCCCTGAACTCCAAAATCATAGATTTCATGACCTACTCAGCATTATCAGTAAGATATCTAATAAGCATCTCAAATTTAATATATCCAAAGAGAAAATCCTCTTCCAGTTGCTCAAACCAAAACCTTGGATTCAGCCTTAACTTTTTTTGCTCATAACCTTTTGCTTATAACCCATATTTTGCAAACCTGAACTTTATCTTCAGAATATATCCAGAATGCAACTACTTCTAATACACAACAATAAAATACACCAACATTCTCACATAGATTATGCCATAATCTCCTGTCTCCTTGCTTTTTACTCTTGTCTCCCCAGTCTACTCTCAACACAGCAGCAGTGATACTGATAAAATAATACATTGGTCTTCTATTTAATAACATCCAATGTACTCCCATCTTAGAATAAAGTCAAAATCCTCAAAATTGTCTAAAAGGTCACAGAGAATCACAACACCCCCATCTTTACTCCCTTTATCCCATCTCCTGCAAGCCTTTTCTTCATGCATTCTCTTCAGCCATACCACCCTCACTGCTGTTCTTCTATCATACTAGGACTCTTTCCACTTAGCATCTTTGCACTTGCTATATGCCTGGTTGAAATGTTCTTTCCGCAGATAGACATATGGCTTAACTCCCTCGCTTTATCCAAAGCTTTGCTTTTGTTATCTTTTCACTGAGGATTTATCTCACTACCTGTGTAAAATTCCTACCCCTTCCATAATATCCTGCACTCTTGACTCTTCTTTACAATTTTGCTCCATAGCATGCTGTATGGTTTTTTGTTTGTCTTTTATTTTTGGATTGCTTCATTTATTTTCTGTATCCTTGTAGCAGAGATATCCTTTCTCAGCAAATGTCCATGTGTTTCCTCAGATTTTACAGATCTTTTGAAGTCAGGCAGGGCCACCTTGGTCATGCATCCCTTTATTCATGTGACTAGTTCTGTTAGTGAAAGTGACATGCATCATATTCAGGCCAAAACACTAAATGTAGTATGTGAGTTTGCCATATGAGCTCCTCCCTTGGTGCTTTGTTCAAGGAGGAGGTCACATCTTTGGGAAGGCATAATTACTAGATAAGAAAGCTTCCACCTACCTAGTTTCCTGAGTGACTTGTGAAAATCAGCAGCTGTAGAACTCATGATGAACATGCAGTGTGTCTGTGAGTGAGAAATAAACTTTTATTGTGATAAGCTATTTAGAGATGGGGGTTGCTTGATACTATAGCATAATTTAAGCTATCCTCATCCTGGCAATACATTCTTTCCATGACAGCAGGAATATTTTTTTTCTTTTTCTTTTATTTTTTTTGAAGTGTATATTTCCAGAACTTCAGACAGCTGCTAACATATAGTACATAAATATTTGTTGAATGACTCAATAACTAATGCATGAGTGAATAGTATCTATATATAAAAATCGCCTCACTGAAAATTTCATTGTACATTAAATCCATGTATAAAGGTTTCATTAGTAAGTAAACTGGATTTAGTTTATGGGCTCACTGAAGTATAATATACGCAGATTAAATAAATGTCTGATGAAACATTAAAAATTCATAAAGCATAGAATCATTTTTCCTGATGTGAAATTGCTCTGCCCTTTGCAGGACATCTAGAATCCCTATCATATGCCAGTAATACCCTTAGTAGCTGTGAAGCAGCCAAAAAACCTGCAACTTTTAAAAATCCACTAACTTTAAGGAATGATACTATTCTCATCCCAAAACCCTACTTCATTAACAGCACTGAGGAACGAGAAAAATTAATATTTCACCTGCCGTAAATTACCTATAAAGACAAGGAAAGATCTAAAAATTATGGGAAATTTTAAATTATAAGTACATTACTACAATAAAATGTTTTTAAAAATCCATTAGAACTATGGGATGAGTTCAGCAAGGTTGCAGGCTATAAGACCAATGTAAAAAAATTAATTTAATTTCTATATATTGGCAATGAATAATCCAAAAATGAAATTAAGAAAACAGTTCTATTTAAAAAATAGCATAACAAACAAACAACAAAATACTTAGGAATAAACTGAATGAAAGAAGTACAAAACTTATTGTTTCAGTTTGCTAAATCTGCTGGAATAGACTATACAAGAAATGGGTTGGCTTTTACAATGGGAATTTATTAGTTAACAAATTTAGAGTTCTAAGGCCATGAAAGTGCCCAAATTAAGGCTTCAAGAGGAAGTTACCTTCTCTGAGTAAAGGCTACTGGAATCTGGGGTTCCTCTGTCACATGGAAAGACACATGGCCAGCATCTGCTGGTCCTTCATCCCCGGGTTCTATCGCTTTTAGTTTCTGATTCCAGTGGTTTTCTCTCTACTGTGTGGGTCCTCTCTTAGCATCTCTGGGACATTTCTCCCTGAGCTCTCTTAAGATTAGGACCCACCTTGAATGGGATGGATCATATCTCAATTGAAATAACTTAATCAAAAGTTCCTACCCACAATATCTCTGAACCCACAGAAATGGATTAAAAGCATATGGCCTTGGGTGCACAGGTGGTTCAGTGGCAAAATGCCTGCCTTCCATGCAGAAGACTCTGATTCAATTCCCGGACCATGCACCCCCGCCCCCCCCAAAATAGAACATGGCCTTTTCTGGGTATACAACAGCTTCACTAGCACACTTATGCTTTGGAAATTCCAAAATATTGTTGAAATAAATTACAGAACTAAATGAATGGAGAGATATTCCATGTTGATGGTTAAGATGAGGACACTTCCCAAATTAATCTATAGATTTCCACAATCCTTATCAAAATCCCAATTGGTATTATTTAAGATTGGACATTTCTATAGACTTGTTTTAATTGGGACTTTTTGTCAGCCTTAGAACTATAAACTAGCAACTTATTAAATTCTCCTTTTTAAAAAGCCATTTCATTTCTGGTATATCGCATCTAGCAGCTAGCAAACCAGAATAGCATGCAAGGTGAAAGAAGCCAGTCACAAAAGACGACATAGTATGTGACTCCATCTATGTGAAATGTTCATAATAAGAACATATAGAAAGATTGAATGTAGATTAGAAGTTGCCTAGGACAGGAGGATGGAGGTGGAGGGAATGGTACCAGGTTTCTTTACGGGGTAATGAATATCTTCTAAAATTAAGTGGTGACAGGGCAGACCATGGTGGCTCAGCAGGAAGAGTTCTCGTCTGCCCTGCTGGAGAGCCGGTTTGATTCTCAGTGCCTGCCCATGCAAAAAATGAAATTAAATTAAGTGGTAATGGTTGCATAATTCTGAATTACTAAAAGTGATTGAATGGAAAACTGTAAATGAATGAAGTGTTAATGAAAGAGCAATGAAGCAAGGAAGGTATAGAAGAGAGAGACTAGACCTGGGGACAGGGTTGAGAAATCAGCTAAGAGGCTAGAGTTTGAACTGGTAGATTTTTATGGCAATTCTATAAAAACAAGAGTTCAAACTTTAAATTACTTATTGCACAGCACCACACAACTACCTTTATCAATACCCTTGACTTTAAATTAAATTAATACACACAACTGTTTTTTATTACTGGTGTTTTGAAAGTAAAGTATACATAACCTTAAGGTACTATCGAGTGACAGCTAGTCTAATATGCTTAATTATGATCTTAATGCATAATTAAAACATCACTTTCAAGCCCAAGTCAATATTTGAGCCCATTGAGACTTTTAAATAATATTCCTCTTTATTAAGCTGGTATGTATAATTTGATGGACAAATGTGCTCTATTCCTCTATAGTACCTCTCTTTTTGATTCCAGGGCCTTTCATTGAACTCCCCCTAGTCACAGGAATTCATAATCTTGATTGGAAGTATTTGATTCACATATACACAGAGTGCACACTAGTGTTAAAAGGATAGGAAAGAGAAGGATTTATGGTATAAATCTTTAGCATTATTGTTAATTTTGTTTATCTAATTTATTTCATAAGGAAATCAATATTTTGCTCCCCTTTGGAACAGAAAGGACACTACATGCTGTTTCATCTTATGTTCACTTTGACAAACGTATCTGCTTAAATGCACATATAACCCAAATGTCAAAGTATATATTGGCTTGGGTGGAATAAAATAGTTTAAAAAACTGAGAAAAGAGAATTTTATTATGTTGAAGTCTTTTATGTTGTGTTCTATTCTAGTTTGCTAGCTGTCAGAATGCAATATACCAGAAATGGAATGGCTTTTTAAAAGGGGAATTTAATAAGTTGCAAGTTTACAGTTCTAAAGTTGTGAAAATGTCTCAAGTAAAGTAAGTCTATAAAAATGTCCATATTAAGGCACTAACAAGAGGTTCCCTTCACTAAAGAAAGGCTGATGAAGTTCAGGGTTTCTCTCTCAACTGGAAAGGCATATGGTGATGTCTGCCAGCTTTCACTCCAGGTTTCTCGTTTCATGAAGCTCCCCTGGGGCCATTTTCCTTCTTCATCTCCAAAGGTCTCTGGCTGCATGGGCTCTTTGTGGTCCATGTGGCTCTCTTGCTCTCTCCAAAATGCTTCCTCTTTCAAAGAGTCCAATAAACTAATCAAGATCCACCTGGAATGGGTAGAGTAACATCTCCCTCTCATAAAAGGCTAATACCCCTCCCCCCAAAAAAAAGGATAATACCCACAATTGGGAGTGTCACATCTCTGTGGAGATAATCTAATCAAGTTTCCAACCTACAGTGCTGAATAGGGATTAAAATAAATGGCTGCCTCCACAATTTGGAATAGGATTAAAACATGACTTTTCTAGGGTACATAATTCTTTCAAACCAGCACATGTTCTTTTATCAACATTTCATTTATAGGTAATTTCTGTGTACTTTAAGATAACTGTAATTTCAAATTCATTTAGATATATATCAGAACAGTTGTTTTCAAAGTAAACTGGGGAGTATAAAAATACTATTGAGATATTTAAAAAATACACAAATACTATTAAATAACTTTTCAAAGTTAAAGGAAGACCCTCCTGCAAAATGGATAGGCAAAGTGTGGGCCTTAATTGTTATGTATTATTATACAATATGCTATGCTACAAGATGATTTGTAACATTCAATGTCTGTATGTCAGCTTTGCATTTTCTATGTTTTTATTACAACTGTAACTGTTCTCTCCTTTTCCAACTTTGGGTTATTACTATGCAGGCATTTTAAAATGGTAATGGAATTGGCATGGAGCTTTGAGCAAACTGAATTAAAAAGCCTTCAAGAATTGCACTTAATTAAGTAATGATAAAGACAGCTTTACCAAGTTGTTAATTAATTAGTCTCATTTCACATTCATAAGAAGCTTGCATACAAATATATAATAAACATTATTTTAAAAATAATTAAATTTTTTTTCATCAAGGGCACATAATAATCAATCTCCTAAATACTGGCATTTTTAGATAGCTTTGTTACATATTAAGCAAACATGTCTTCTTTTCTTTCCTAGTAAAATCCCAAAACAGGCATTAATTACAGTATAGTCTGTTTTACCTATACCTATTAAGAATTGGCACTGATCCAGTATTGGGTTTTACCTTGATTTTTCAAAATCATTTTTGTTTTCATTGGTATTATCTATATAACCACATCTATGTAGAAATCGCCAACAGTTATGGCCATGAAACTATATCACTTTTTAAAATAAAAAGAAAAATAGGTACTGTCTTAGTTTCCCATGCCACTAAACTAAATACCAAATAATGGGTTGGCTTAAACAACGGGCATTTATTGGCTCATGGTTTTGAGACTAGGAGAAGTCCAAAATTAAGTTTCAGCAAGGTGATGCTTTCTCCCCTTTGACCATGATGCTCTGGTGCTCCTGCCAGCAATACTTGAGTTCCACAGCTTTCCCTGCCACATGTTGATGCACATGACAATATCCTCTCCTTTCTCTTCTGGGTTACCATTTTGTTTCTGGTTTCTGGCTCTCCATATGGTATTCTTTTCTATTCAGATCTTAAACAAAATGACATCTTTAAGGGACCCTATGTACAATGGGTTCACACCTACAAGAATGGATTAAGATTGAGAATGTGTTATTTTCTGGTGTACACAACTCAATCTAGTACTGAAAATGTGTACATGGAAAACAAAAAATCTTATGACCAGAAAATACATATAACACATTTCATCAATTGTGTTAATGAAGTAAAATAAGCTGCTTTAGAATTAAGGGTTCCAACTCTGATTCTAACCAGCTATATTACCAGGGACAAATCATGAATGCTTTGAGCCTTGATTTTCTCATCCATAAAGTGATCAACTTAGACTAACTGAACTCTTTGCCCCCAGTTTGTAAGGATAAGAAAGGAAATCCTATGAGGAAATACTAATGAACCATTTAACTACAAACAATTTCTTTTCAATATTTATATTTAAGGTTTTCCAATTGGTTGTGTACTCACTGGTACAAATATATGCAAATCACCCAATCTGGCTGTCTAGAAGTTATATAGTTTCAAATTATATATCTATGAAATATTCCCACTTTAAAACTTGATTTATATGTATTGATACTGTAAGAATCTGATCCAAAGATTAACAGCCCCAAAGATATTTTATTAAGTATCAAAGCATGGTTTTTTATCTGATTGCATTGCTAGCTTCCTACACATAAATTTGATCTTATATTTTGTAATGCCTTACCTTTTCTATGAAAGTTCATACGTATATCCTAGTATATTCAGGGTATTTTTTGGAGATAGTTAGAAGGAGTTATTTCCCCATTAAATTTTAGGTGGTTGAAACTGGGAGAAATGAACTACCTTCTTTAAGTCACCAAACCGGATAGTGGATTAATGAAATTAAAAGCCAGTTAATTCAATTCTGATGCAAGGCTTTTTCATGCGTAGTTTTTATATTAATGCACAATATAGCTGCAATTTCCCTGTTAAAGATATCAAATGCAGAATAAAGAAGAAATTGTGAAGGTACTGAAAATACTAAGACTAATATAAAGTAGGTTATAAGTAAATTCAGTTATACTATAAACAATAATAGCATCAAAATTATTAAGGCATGAATACATTGGTATTGACTAGCTCATAAGGCAAATGGAGTTTTTAGCTGGAGGGTTTGATTATATAGTAGTGTAGAGTCCTTAGTATATGTTTTAACTGAATTTGACCAATTGCGAGTTTTTCTTTATACCATTGTGGTAGATTTAGTAACTTCCCCTTTTTAACGCATATGTTCTACCCAGTTGTGGTTGGTTGAATCATGAACCCTAACAATAGACATGTTCTTAACCTTAATCCATGTTTCTGTTCATGTAGATTTATTCATAAATAAGACCTTTTAAAGACATTATTAGTTAAGGTGTGGCCAACTGAATTGTGGTGGATCTTAATCTGTATTGTGGAAATCTGATAAAGAGAAAGCCACATGTAGAAGCCAGAAGTCACTGAAAACAAGAAGAGCACACACAGAGAAAGAGTGAATGCCATGTGATGGGAGGCAGACACACAACCTAAGGAACTCCAAGAACTGTGGCAAGCCAGCACCAGAATTCTACTGAATTTGGAGGAAAAAACATGTCTTTGCAGATGTCTTGACTTTAGATTTTACAGTGCTCCAAACCATAAACCAATAAATTCCTATTGTTAAGCCAACCCATTGTGTGCTATTTGTCATAGCAGCTCTGGCAAATCAAGACAACACTCTTCAAATTTTTTGCCCAGGCATATCATACATTATAATGTGCAAAACATCCTGTAGCAATTCTTCAAAGAATGATGTGGCAACAGATGAGAAGATCATTTAAGTGTCAGTATTCTTTTGTTCAGTACTCCTTCTACCAATTTGAGAAAGAATTAGCTAAGGCCCAATTCACCCACGGTTAGACTGTTCCGTAATGACAAACCTGAACCTTCTCATCCAGTGGCTTTTCTGTATATCATATTGTGAATGGGTTTGAAAATAATTCACATGCTTAGCAAACTAGAATGAAAATGTTAATGATTTATATAAAACACACATCTATATTATGGACCCAATTTTTCTGTTAGTGCTTTAGATATAACAGTATTCTTGAGATAGACTGAAATAAGTATAACTTCTACTCCCAAGTAAACAGACTTTATCTTATAATAGGGATTATTTCCAATCTAATCTTCTCTTACAAATATGAAATTGTTATATTATTCGACATTTTATACCTCTCTAACTTTCCTTCCAAAATGAGAACTGAGCAGTTATCTGCTGATTTAATGAAGGCACAAAGTCAATCTGGATAATTAAAAAAAAATTAAAATGCTTTGCCTAAACATATAGAAAGGAGTTGCTTATTTGCCTCTGTTTGCATTTTGAGTCGTCAATTCATTCCGCAGTAATTTTTTCCAAAATAAGAAAAAAAGGTACTTAAACAATGCTCTTAAAAATTGACCTTTTGATGCCATGGAATGAGTTAGTGAATCGTATATATGAGGTATATGGTTAATCTTCTGTAATTAACCAAATAACTCAAGGAAAACAGAAACCATTAAGGAACATTTTAAATTATTTAGGCCTGTACTATTTGCCTTAATTCTGTCTATACTACTTACAACTTTTTATAGCTTCGGAGCCTTTTCCTTAATTTTGCACTTTATGGCTGGCTTTTACAGTTATGTTAGCAGTGCAGCAAACTTAATTGAAAGGAACAAGAGAGTTTCAACTTTGTCTTAAGCGGAGAACAACATTATTAAAATAGAGCAATTTGTCCTTAAATGAAAATCTCATCTCTAGCAAAAACTCAAGAAATAAGACTATTAGTACTCAGGTCCCTCACTCCACATACTCAAGTTTAAAAACAAATGAGACTCTTTAGCGGTAACACTTTCTGAATCTTTTCTCTCAGCTTTCAGAAAGAACTTGACCATGATAACTAAATTCATCTTTAAATAACTTGAGAGAAATAAATTTAAACAAGGACTGAGATTCTGGCCTCTTTATCACTGAGATTCAGGCCTCTAAAATGTAGTAAAATATCTAAAGAAGCTACCTGATTCAGTGTTTAGTCTATAACATCCTCTAGTTATTCAGAGAAACGCTTACTGAATGCTGCATCTGTGTCCTGCCTGCTGTTTTAAGCATCTGTGCACTGAATAGCAAATTGAATACCTCTAGGGCGCGTCCTGTTGCAGAATGCAAGTACATTTTCATCACTAAGACCTTAGCAAATTTGTTTGTTGCAGTAACAATAGCAGCAGCTTCTGAAACTTTAGATCCCTTTTGCATCATAGGCAGGGTCTTACCTATACCTTCACTTAATATATTCTACTCCCCAGATGTTCAATTTGAATGGTTCATTTCAACTGTAAAAGTCTGATCATGCCATCTGGAAATATCAGAAAACTGAAGTCTTCAGCTCTCCAGATTTCAGTTAGTTCTATTGGACTTAACATATCTTACCAGTTTTACTTAGAAACAAAACTCTGATAATTATAGAAGTGTATTGAACTAATGTAGCATTAATGCAGAACAGCAGCAAAAAGTTACTACTCAAAAGACAAATTTGGGGCAGGCAGATTGTATGGCTGCTAGGAACAAAGGGAGAGTATGGGAATGGAGGAGGGAGCAAGGGAGAGTAAACTACAGGAGTTGCTTGGGGCAGGATGTCCTTGCCCCAATTACGGAAAATTGTTTCTTTAATTTTGCAACCTGGACTGGTGTGTTGTCTCTACAGGAGAGGGTTATCTAGTGAAAATAAGCAAACCTCTCTGTGTCAGCATGACTTGTTTCTTTTCTGCAGGGGCAGGCTTCTTAAACGCCCTGAAGGATTATTGGTAAATCAGCCTGAATCAGTTATTCTGTTTCTTTGTAGTTCCTTGCAAAAAAAAAAAAGAGGTTCAAGCATATCAAATTGATTAGAGGAGCTATTAACCATTCCCTTTTCATACCCTTTACAACTGTTAAACAGAAGAACAAAATCTGCTAGATACAGAATTCCAATCCCTTAGAGTATCTTCTGTATCTCTGTAAACAGCCTGCTCTCTTTGCACTATTACCGCAGGAAACTGTTCTAATCCACTCTGTTGAGGTGGCACAACCTTGAATTCTCTCCATGGCTATCATCTACAAGATTTGTTACAAATTATTCTGGGTATAAGTTTAAAAACAAAGTGGTCAATATCATATCTTCTGTAGAAATAATTGTATTCTAATTGTAAAAGTTATAAATCCTGACTTGCTCTGTATTTACTTTCATTATGCTTTCCTAAATGACAAGTCATGACCACATATTATATATTTAAAGAGGACAAAGGTTAGAACAGTGCAAATCATGGCACAAAGATTTGAGGTTTAAGAATTATGTGAGAGAATGAAAACATGAAATAAATACTAATGATAATCTGAAGTCATCACCCATAGTAATTTAGTGAGATTTACTGAGTACAAACTAAGTGCCAAACATTATTGCAGTACTTCTATTTTTATATGCAATACTTCATTTAAATGTATGATAACTGAGAGAAAGGACATCACTAATAGAAGGAACATGGGCTTGGAAATAAAGAATCAATCTAAAAGGAAGATCAACATAAAATTGTTTTGGGATGGCAGAAAGTGTTGGGAGGTAGGAGATCATAAGAAAGGATCTTTCCATGATGGGATTTCCTCTCTGGAAGAAAGAATTTGACACAATCAAACCCAGGTTGCAACTCAATCCAGGGTGACTCATCCTGTGGACTGTGGGGGAGGTGGGGGAAGTGATACAAAAAAAAATCTATTCCACCCCTGAAAACATTGGAGACCCTACCCAGTTATGGAAAAATGTTACTCTCCAAGAAGCATTCAATTTTCTAGGGTACCTGCAATCAGGTTTGGGGATTTCCTGGTAGGCTGCAGTTGAAGGAATTTTATTTATAAGGCTATAAACTTTGATATGAAAAAAAAAAGAAGGCGAAGAAACAGGAAGGTGGAGTTTCTCTCTCAAGGTCAAATTCAGATGGAAATGTTAGAGAGGTATTCTAAGGTATCTCCATAGTAAACCACTCAGAATGCTCCAGAATAAAGCTGTGGGTAAACTCTGACCCATTGTCCTGTTTTATTTCCCTTTTCCTTCACCTCCAACTTCAACCACAGTTCTTTCTCAGGGGATGCCTACTTTGTGAAATTGTGGTTAATTGATTTTTAGATGTAGTCAACGGTAGGGTTACAAGCCCACTTCCGAAGACGTGACTTTCCTTCTCTGATGCCACCTCACTGCGAGCCACCGAACCGGGGACTAAAAGTACCAATGAAAAGGAGGCACAAGGGCGAAAAGGAAAAAGGATTCTAAAGTCATTCTATTTTAGATGCTTTCAAAAAGGTTGTTCACTTCATTTCCAGATTCCTTGGACAGATAATCTCCAAGGTACCGCTCAGGTTAAAGAGAGGGGAGTGTTTCCCGTCGGCCTCCCCCGCCTTCCTCCTCCACGCATCAGTGGAAGGGGAGGGAGGAGACTGAGGAGAGAAGAGAGAGGAGAGAGGGAGGAGGAAAAGTGAGAGAAACAAGAAAAGGGTGTTGAGGGAAGGAAGGGATGAAAGCAAGACGAGAGGAGCATTAGGTGCGGTGGGGAGCTCTGGGCTCCCGCCCGCCTGGCGCTCCAGACTGGCCCGGGCGCGGTGCCCGAGTTCCGCAGCGCGCATCCCGCTCCGCAGCCCCGAAAATAACCGAGACGTACAGCTCTCTGCCCGGCCGCGGCCGGCGCCCCGCATGGCTGCCTCTTCCTGCCCGCGGCCGGGGCCTGGGGAGCACCTCTCGCGTTCCGGACGGCTGCGGAATAGAGCTCGGGGTGAGTTTGCGGATCTGCGCCCAGCATCGGAGCGCGCGCGGCGTCTGTGGCTGGCGCGCAGGTGGGGAAGGAGAACGGAGGAGCCCCGACCAGAACCTGCTCTCCTCCCAGGGGCTTGCAGGTCTTGCGGGGCTGGCGCCTAATTCCTTTCCCGACACTTCTTAGAGCGAAGAGCAGCCCTGGAATTCAAAATTGCCGTTTCCCAGTCCATCCACCTCGGCTCCCCCGGGAGAAGTTGCGGGGGAGCGGGCGGGGTACTGGGCTGGGTGGGTGGTCCTGGCTGAGAGAAGGGGTCCGGCCCTGGCCCAAGGGCAAGAGATGACAGTCTGTGCGGGCGACAGCTCTCTTAGGGCGCAGACTCCCCGCACTTCCAGCCTTGGGCGTCTCTGGGCTGGAAAGAGGCTGAGCAACGGCCAGAATCCGGGATTGGAGGGAGGGGAAGAGTCTTTGAATCCGTCTATCAGTGGGTTCTGGGGCAGATTCGGGGAAAACGAGCAAAGAATATGGGAAGACGGGAGGAGCCGTAGATCACAAATCTCTCGCAGTTTTCCAACTTGATTTCCCGCGGGTATGAACCACTGAGATAAAGGGACAGAAGAGCGCTTCCACCTCGCGGCCGCATAGTACCTGGGCTGCTGCAGGTCCGGCTAGCGAAGGCGTCTTCCTGTTTGCTGGGGTAGTTGAGGAAAGGAGAACGAGGTATCTGAGCAGCCAGCGGATTGGGAGTTCATCCTCAAGGATGGATGAGCAGGGTTAATATTCCCTAGGGGACTGTGAGAGCTGCATCGGTGAGTCTAGAAAGTATAACGAGATTGGTATTTTTGGTGCCCTAAATGCTGGATTTGGTTTTGGGGTTATTTCCGTTTGCACAAAAGAGACAGTCTCAGATAGGGCACTGGAGGGGCATCGAACGTGCGGTGCCTCCCAGGGTGACAGAAACCTTGTAGAAAAGACCTCGTTTCCCTGGATGTAAAGTACTTGACAGGTACCCGGACGGTTGTAACATAGTTAGGCTGATTTAAGTGAACACTTAAGATAACAGAAGCAGGTGGCGTCCTCCCCCTCCTTTTCTGGGATATAAATGTAGTCGATGCAGTTTGATTAATTTTAGCGGTTGTGCTAAAAAAACAGGACAGTGAAACAAATTCAGAATGGGTTCACTCTGGTTTCCTTTGCAAATCTTTGAAATTCGATTTGGTAATCAGCAATCTTATGATGCTTAAGTTTTCTGTGCTACGTTTGTCTATGTGTTTGTTGGAGAACGTAGAGTCGATTTTGAGCTGCCTTTCACTGCTTCAACCTAAGAGAGATTATCGTCTGCTGTTCCTTCTCAAGTGCAAGTACTGTTTCTCCTTTTCTCTCCTTCCTTCTTCCTCCTCAAACTCAGAAGCAGGTCCAATCATCATCACTCTGTGTCTCCTATGGAAAATGTAGTCCTTGCCCACCCCCCACTCCGTTTAATCTATTTCAAGGTCAATCTTGATATTACAGTTGTTATTCACTGTTTCCAATGAGAAGTGGTTTTCTATGCTTTGGGTAGATTGTCCATTAAGGAACAAATTTAGATATTTCCAGAATATTTGCCAGGTTCCAAAGAATTTCCAGGATGAAAAATAACATTTTATTTATTTTATCTAAAAACTTTTAGTATATTTTCTCACACCCTTTTTGATTAGTATAAATCCTCCATTCAAGGGGCAGTTGAAGCTAATTACAGAGCTAATGGGCTTAAGTCATATGCAGGGGTTTTCCTCAACAGTATACAAAGATTCAACAATAAGGAAGATCTCTACTTATTAGAATGAAGACTTTAAAGAACAATGCAATTTTTGACACTTTGCATCATAACCTGTTTTATAGATAACTGGGATTGAGTGATAACATGTTTGTAAAGATACTTTTCTCATTCTTATATAAATAAATGTATCATTTGACTAGTTTTTTAAAGTTCTTAGGCAGAATGTTCTTATAAAGACTGCCCCAAAACTGTTGATAAAAATAATACAGCATACTTATCTTATGAAATGTTTTTAATTTAAAATTGGGTGCATATCTCTTTTCAGATAGTTCCAAACATTACTTACCTCTTAATTAGATGTGAAAGGAGTGATAGTTTAAATGTTCTTATCTAGTAAATATGGTCCCTTTTAAATTTGTGTATTAATAAACTCATTTAAAAAGTTTTTGAAGGATATTTTCAAATACGAATAATACATGGCTAATATATAACAGCAAAGGCATTGTAACCTTTGAAAAGCCATGGCTGTATTATCTTTTTTTCATTATTAATTTAAGAGGAATAAGGAAAGAAGGGAGGATGGTAGACAAGTTAGAAGGTAGAAAGATGCTGTTTGAAGCAGAATAAACGAGATCCAGTGTGTAGTCTCCTGATAGCAACTAACTGAAAGCACTGTTAATCCTTAGGTCATAGAGTCCAGAGCTCCTTAGGGAAGCATCTGTAGTAATCCTACATAGAATTACAGGCCCTCGGTCCTGATATGGCTTTTCCATTTCCTCAGCCTCAAATTAGACAGGGGAGGAACAGCAATTTCTGTTCTAAAAGTGAAAGCCCTTGAGGTACAGCAGGGAAACTCAAAATTGTTATCTTTATCAGAAATGATTACTTCCACTTGTAAATGTATAAGGAGAAATGTTTCAGAATTTAGGAATGAACATAAATAGACCAAAATGATGTCGATGAGTGAAGCACAAGTATTAAAGCATTTATCTGATAATCTTTCTAATTCCTTGCTGGTGTTTCCTTCTCTCAGAAGTAATTGTAGGTTTAGCAAGAGTGGCAAACGGGAGGCTGCAGCTGCCTTGCAACTGAATAACCCAGAACCTGCTCCACATTGGAAATTTCTAACTAGTATGTCCCAGTTGCCATGATCACCCACTTTTCTTTTACCTTCCTCACACCTTTCCTTATTCTCTCCACTCCCTCTTCAGCCTCGAATCCAAGTTCAATTTTCCCAGTCTAACTCACATCTCCTGTCTGCAACCTTTCGGTATCCAACCTGAATTAAACGGCCAGCTATATGTTATAAAAGCTCCTCAACCTTTTGCCCCACTGTCTTCCTACTTATTCATTCAACAAATACCGATCAAGAGCCTGTTTGTGTCAGGTGCTGTACCAGGTCCTAGGGATAAAGTGGTGAATAAGATAGCCAACCCCCATGGAGCTGGTAGTCCAGTGACAGGACAGACAAGAAGGAAAGAATTAAATAATTTCAGATAAATTCCTTGAAGAGCACTTTGAAAAGGTAATTAGGTAAATACAGCATATGGAGGTGGGGATGACTTTAATTGGGATGTTCAGGGAGAATCTCTCTGAGGAAATGACATGTGAGTTTAGCCCCAAAAGATTAGAAGAAGCCAGGTGTGTGAAGATCTGAGGAAAGAGTGTTCTAGGCAAAGCAAGCCATATGTGTGAAGGCCCTGCAGCACAAAGAGGCTTGGACAGTATAAGAAATAGAAAAATAAAACATCAAGATAGATGTATAAATGAGTACAGCACAGAGTGGAACAAGATCAGAAAGGTGGGCAATAGCCAGTTTATGTGTGTCCTTTTAACCCATGATACAATTTCAGTTTAACTTTTTGTACAATGGGAAGCCATTAAAGCATTTTCAGCAGGGATATATTTTACAAAGATCCATTTTGCTGTTGATGGACAAGAGGTTAAGCATGGAGGCTGTTAGGGAGCTACTAGAGTTTTCTACCTTTAGGTCCTATCAGTAGAGATGGTGAAAAGTGGCTGAGTCCTGGATATATTTAGGGGCAAAGGTGCCAAAACTTGATGATGGGTCAGATATGATTGCTAATGGAAGGAAAGGAAGGAACCAAGACTCATCCTAGATTTCTGGCAAGAACAACTGGAAGAATAAAGTTGGAACCAACTGATACGGGAAGACTAGGGAGAAACAGTTAAGTTCTGGATGGTCAACTAGATATCTAGATGAAGGAGTCACGAGAACCGTTGAGTCAGAGCTCGGGAGAAAAGTCAGAGTTGGAGATAACATGTGCAAGTCATCAGTGGTTCTAAACTGGTATTTAGAACAAAGGAAATGTATGAGATAAGTTAAGGAGAAAATGTAGTTAAAGGATCAAGTTGATACAAGGCTTTAAAACTGTCCAAAATAAGGATATTGCAAAGATTAGGAGTCAAAAAAGGAAACTGAAAAGGAGCAGTCATTGCAATAAGGGGATATCCAGGAAAATGCAATATCCTGGGAGCCAAAAGAAGAAATCATTTTATGAAAGAGGAAATGACAATCAGCTATGTCCAAAGCTTCTAAGGAGTTATATGAGGACACAGAATTGCCTTGCGGTTGTATGCGACTTTGAAAAGAGCTAATTCAGTGAAACAGCGCTGATATAAAGACTGCTCAATAAGGGCTGAACATATTGGTAAATCTGTGATTGCAATACTAGGAATTTGTACTGTGAATATATTTTCACTTAGGTAAAATAATGTATGTTCAAAAAATATTCATTGTATGCGAGTAAACTATTGAAAACAACATGAATATCTCTCTGTAGAAAACAAGTGAAATAAATTACGTAAATCCACTTAATGGGATATTTTCCCACTGTTAAAATGATTAGAGTAGTCTTCTATGTACTTAAATGAAAAAAAAATCTTCAAAGTATACTAAGCAAGAAGAGAAAATAGTAATACAGTGTGCATAGTGTGTTATTTATTAAAATAATAAGAAAAAAGAACCTATATATGTATTTGCTTGCCTATACGAAGTATATTCAAAACAAAAAACATAATAGTAGTTGACTTCAAGGGAGGGAAACAGGGTGACTAGAGGGCAAGGTAGGGAGAGATTAACTCTTTATCCTTTTATATCTTTGAATTTTGTTACACACAGATTAAATATTCAAAATACTAAAAAATTTATACATAAATTTGAAAAAATGTATTTTAAAGTTATAGCAAGAGAAAAGAAAGAATGGGAAGCAGTGGATACCCTATAGCACACAACTATTTTGAGAGGTTTTCAAGAAGAGGATTGAAGTTAGCTGGAATAGGCAACAAAGACTTATTTATTTATTTTTAATATTTTTTTATTAAAGAAATTGTGGGTTTACATAAAAATCATGCAGAAAATACAGGATCCCAATATCACTCCCATTACTATCACCTTGCATTAGTGTGGTACCTTGTTACAATTGTTGAAAGAATATTATTATAATTATACTATTAACTATAGTCCATAGTCCTTAGGGTTCACTGTACTAAACAGTCTTATGATTTTCATCAAATTTTTTTCTGATAACACACATGGAACTTAAAGTTTCCACTTTTAACCACATTCAAATATAAAGTTCAGTGGTTTTTTTCATTCACTATCTTATGCATCACCACCATCCTACACCAAAACTTTTCCATTGTCCCAGACAGAAATTTTCTACCAATTAAAGAATAACTCCCATTACCTATTCTCAACCCAACCCCTAGTAACCTGTATTTTAGTTTCTGACTCTATGAATTTGCCTATTATAATTATTTCATGTCACTGAGATCATTCAGCATTTTTCCTATTATGTCTGGCTTATTTCATTCAACATGATGTCTTCAAGGTTCATCTATGCTGTCTCATATCAGAACTTCATTCTTTTTTCTAGCTGGATAATATTCCATTGCATGTATTTACCACATTTTTGTTTATCCATTCATCTGTTGATGGACATAGGGGTTGTTTCCTTCTTTAGGCAACTGTGCATAATGCTTTTGTGAACATCAATGTGAAAAAATCCATTCAAGTCCTTGCTTTCAATTATTTTGGGTATATATCTAGAAGTGGGATTGCCAGGTCATATGTTAATTTCATATTTAACTTTCCTTAAGAAACCACCAAAATGGTTACCACAGGGTCTTTACACATTTTACATTTCCACTAACAATGATCAAGTAGTCCTATTTCCCCACATTCTCTCCAACACTTATTATTTTCCACTTTTTTAGCAGTAACTATTCTAGTGGACATAACATAGCATCTCATTGTAGTTTTGTGTTCCATTTCCCGAATAGGTAATGGAATTGAGCAACTTTTCATGTGGTTATTGACCATGCATATATCTTCTATGGTGAAATGTTTCTTCAAGTCTTTTGAATATTTTTAAATTGGATTTTGGTCTTTTCATTGTTGAGTTGTGAGATTTCTTTATAAATTCTGAATACTAAACCCTTAGCAGATATGTGTTTTCTAAATATTTTTCTCCTATCCTGTAAGTTCTCTTCTTAGTTTCATGATAAAGTCCTTTGATGCCCAAAACCTTCTAATTTTGATGAAGTACCATTTATCTATCTTTTCTTATGTTGTTCATGCTTTTAATGTAAAGTTTTTTGATAGTTTCTAAAATACTATCACCTAATACAAGGTCCCATGTTTTCTTCTAGGAGTTTTATTCCTGGTTGTCATATTTTCCCAGCAACATTGTTGAAGAAACTACTCTTTCCCAACTGAGTAGACTTGGCACTCTTACCACAAAGCAATTGGCCAAAGATGAAAGGGCTTATTTCTGAACTCTCAATTCAATTCCTTGAGTCCTATGTCTGTCCTTGTACTGTTTTGATTTACTGTGACTTTGTAAATTTTTAAATCAGGAAATTGTGGGTCCTCCAATGTCATTCTTTTTCCAGATGGTTTTAGCTGCCTGGAGCCCTTTACCCTGCCATATACATTTGATTATTGGCTTCTCCATTTCTTCAAAGAAGATTGTTGAAATTTTGAATGGGATTGCATTCAATCTGTAAATCACATTGGGAAGAATTGTCACCTAAATGGTACTTAGTTTTCCAATCCATGAATATGGAATGTACTTCCATATATTTAGGTCTTCTTTGATTTCTTTCAGCAAATTTTTGTAGTTTTCTACATATAAGTCCTTTACATCCATGGTAAGTTTACTCCTAGATATTTGATCATTTTAATTGCCATTGTAAATGGATTTTTTTTCTTAATTTCATCTACAGATTCCTCCTTGCTAGTGTGATTTTTTGCCTATTGATATAATGATAATGCTCCACCATTTTACTTAATTTGTTCATTAGTTCCAGTAGCTTTATTGTGGATTTTTTCAGGATTTTCTAAATATAAGATGGCACTATCTGCAAGTAGGAAATGTTTTTGTTCTTCCTTTCCAACGTGGATGCTTTTTATTTCTTTTACTTGCCTGATGCTCCAGCTAGAACTTTCAGTACCATGTTGCATGACAATAGTGATGTTGGAAATTGTTGTCTCATTCCTGATCTTAGAGGGAAAGTTTTCAGTTTTCCACCATTGAATATGACATTAGCTATGTTATTTTCATATATGTCACTTATCTATTGAGAAAGTTTCCTTCTATTCCTAGCTTTCTAAGTATTTATATCAGAAGGGGTACTGATTATTTTCAAATACCTTCCTTACATCAATTGAGATGACTTTCTGTGTTTTTTCCTTCGTTCTATTATGTGATGCATTCCATTAATTGATTTTCCTATATTGTACTACCCTTGCATACCTGGAATAAATCCCATTTGATCGTGATGTATAATTGTGTTAGTGTGCGGTAGGATTTGTTTTCTAGTACTATGTTTAGGATCTTTGCATCTATTTTCATAAGGGATATTGTTCTGTAATATTCTTTTCTTGTGGTAATGTTCTCTAGCTTTTGGTATGATTTGGCGTCATAGAGTGAGTTGGAAGTGTTACCTCCTCTTCAATATTTTGGAAGAGTTTGAGAATAATTAGTTATATTTTTTCTTGGAATGCTTGGTACAATTTATCTATGAAGCTCTCTGGTCCTGGGCTTTGTTTTTTGGGAGGTTTTTGATTACTAATCCAATCTCTTTACTTGTTACTGCTCTGTTGAGATCTGTTTCTTCTTGAGAAAGGGTAGGTAGTTTATGTGTTTTCAGGAATTGTTCATAGTACCCTCTTATAGTCCTTTTTATTTCTGTCAGGTCGGTAGTAATATCCCCCTTTTATTTCTGATTAGTTATTTGCTTCATCTCTCTTTTTTTCTTTGTCTATCTAAAGTTTTGCTGATTTTACTCAGCTTTTCAAAGAACTAAATTTGACTATTGATTCTGTTGGGTTTTTTGTTTTTTTAGTCTCTGTTTCATTTTTTCTCTTCTCTAGTCTTTTTTACTTCCTTCCTTCTGCTTGCTTTGGGTTTACTTTGCTTTTCTTTTCCCAAATCCTCAATTCCTGAGGTTAAGCATCTGATTTAAAGTCTTTCTTCTTTCCTAATTTAAGCATTAAGAGCCATAAATTTCCTTCTTGGCATTGCCTTTACTGCATCCCATAAGTTTTGGTATGTTGTGCTTTCATTTACATTTGCTTCCATATATTTCCTTATATCACTAGTGATTTCTTCTCTGATCCTTTGGTTGTTTAAAAGTGCATTGTTTGATTTCCACAAATGTATGTATATTTCAGTATTTCCCCTATTACTGATTTCTAACTTTGTTCCATTGTGGTTGGATAAAGTACATTGTATCACTTTAGTTTTTTTGAAATTATTGAGACTTGTTTTGTGATCTAACATACAGTCTATCCTGGAGAAAAATCCATGCACACTACAGGAGAAATAGGTTTTCTCCCCTCCTAGGTACTCTACTGTGTGATTTAAACCAGGTAAGTATTTGCCCTAGGCTGTTTTGAAAATTTTTTTACACTGCTTTAGCTGTCTGCAAGCTTCTGCCTGCAAGGCAAGTTCTGGAGGCATGAGCCCTATACAGGTTTCCTAGTACTGTCTTTCATGTCGCCACCCAACTGACTGGTGCTGACATACAGATACCTCAGTATGTGCACAAAGGTTACTCTGGAGCCATCAGAACAGGGCCAATGACCCACAATGGAGCACAGGTTGGCCCTGCTCTGTATCTTGTTGGCTAGGAAGTACAGGAAGTGCTAACAAGGGTACCATAAAATTCTCCTCTGTTTTTTTTTTCATGTATTTTTTAATTAGAGAAGTTGTAGGTTTAAAGAACAAATCATGCATAAAATACAGAGTTCCACATATCACCCCGTTATTAACACCTTGAGTTAGTGTGGTACATTTGTTAACAATTCATGAAAGAACACTTTTATAATTGCAATATTAACCATAGTCCATCATTTACAAAAGGGTTCAATATTTGTGTTGTACAGGCCCAAGGTTTTTTTAAGTTTTTATTCTAGTAACATATATATATAGCCTAATTCCCCTTTTAATCACATTCAAATATATAATTCAGAACTAATTATATTCATAATGTTGTTGTTACATCACTGCCAGCGATTGCCAAAACTTTATGATCAACCCAGTTTAAGTATTAGCTCCTCATTCCCTGTTCCCACAATGGACCAGTTAATGCAATGCTTTAACAGTTTTCCAGAGTTTTGAGGAAGAAGTTTCTGCCAGTTTAGGCTGTTGGTCAAAGATTCTGTAGGGAAAATGGCACTCTGGAATATCTTATGCCACCAACTTGTTTGACCAGAAGCCAGGATTTGTTTTTAAAACGTGAAGATAGGTAGTAATGCCTGAATTCAACTAGTGAGAATGAACCAGAAAAAAAGGAAAAGTCTGTTTTTAAAAAGAGAGACACAGGGCAGGCAACAGTAGGAGAGTTCTTGCCTACCATGCTGGAGACCCAAGTTCAATTCCTGGAGCATACTCATGCAAAAAAAAAAAATAAATAAATACAAATAAAAAGAGAGACACAACTGTGGGAGAAAAATCTTGTAATACGTTCTCAGGAATGGATGGGTTTGAAATGATGTATGTACCCTAGAAAAGCCATGTTTTAATCCTAATCCCATTTTGTAAAGGCAGCTGTTTCTTCTAATCCTTATTCAATACTGTATATTTGAATCTGTAATTAGATCATCTGCCTGGAGATGTAAACCAATCACGAGTGGCTGTTAAGCTGGATTGGGGGAAATGTGTCTCTACCTATTTGGGTGGATTTTGATTAGTTTCTGGAGTCCTGTAAAAGAGGGAACATTTTGGAGAATGAGAGAGATTCAGAGAAAGCAGAGCAGAATGACATAGCCACAAGAAGCAGAGTCTTTGGAGATGAAGAAGGAAATCCCTCCTGGGGAGCTTCATGAAACAGGAAGGCAGGAGAAGAAGCTAGCAGATGACAATGTGTTCACCATGTGCCCTTTCAGATGAGAGCGAATCCTGACCGTGTTCACCATGTCCCTTTCCAGATGAGAGAGAAACTCTGACTGTGTTCACCATGTGCCCGCCCACTTGAGAGAGAAACCCCGAGTTTCATCGGCCTTCTTGAACCAAGGTATCTTTCGCTGGATGCCTTAGATTGGACATTTTTATAGACTTGTTTTAATTGGGACATTTTCTTGGCCTTAGAACTGTAAACTAGCAACTTATTAAATTCCCCTTTTTAAAAGCCATTCCATTTCATTGCATTCTGGCAGCTAGCAAACTAGAACATATGGCATTCCATGTACCAATGAGAGAAAGAATTAGCATGAATAGGAGCAAGACAGTGACTTTTTCCCTGTAAACCCCAAAAAGTGATCAGTCCTTTGGTCTGCCTCCACATATCTAAAGCTCAGAGCTGCATGGGATATTTGTACAAACTCTTTCAACTGATTGGACGCTCAACCTCTCATGAAGTCTTTTCTTCTCCTTGGTCAACACCCTTTTAGGTTTCCTTTAGCCGCTGATGCAGTTTGTCACCCTGACTCTGCCTTCTTCCTTCACAAGATGATCTTCTTTAAGGGGAATTCAAGGCTCTTAGGAATGAAACTCTCTCACAACTTCTGACTCCTTCATATTTTTCTGCTCAGTGTTTTTCTTTCCAACCTCATACTCAGGCTGATCTCCCTTTCTGCTCTGGATCCCATAACTGCTGCATTCTACTCCAGAGCTTGCTTCCTAAATCATTCTCTTCATCCTCTGAAACTTTAAACTCTTTTTAATTTAATGACTCCATAATTTACATGTATTATCCAGATCATATCTCTCCCATTCTTTAAACAAAGCAAATAGATAATCCTTTGCTCCTGCACCTTCCCTTTAGCTAGTGTCCTATTCTCTCTCTCCAGTCTCAGTCAACTTCTAGAAAAATTCTAATTTTCATTTCCTGTCACCACCTCCTTCCCCCCTATTAACTCCTCTCCCATTGCTGGCTGGCTTCTACCTCCCCTATACCATGAAACTGCTCTGGCACAATCACCATATTATTAAATCAGAGGTATTGATCACTGAGATCTTAGCTGACTAAACTACTTTGTAGCATTTGACAGAATTAACCATTAACCACTTATACCTCTCTTCCCTTCAGCTAGGTGATACCTCTATTTCCCTTGAAGTCTGTGGCAGTGCTTATCTGATCCAGTTCCTACATCTTCGAATTTTATTTCTCCATTAATTTAATGATCTTGTTCTTCTGTCTGTCTTAGTACTTTTCTCCATTCACTTCCACTGTACTTATTTTATTTTGGTCAAAGAAATTCTCTTTAGAATCTGATAAAACAACAAGACAAGCAAGCAAACGTAAAAAACACTTATGCTCTCTTTCCCCAGAAAAAATGCAATTTTTTATAGGTAAGATAAAGTAAATAACAGAATCACTGAAGCCAATCCATTGGAGTTGACAATCATTCCTAGATCATCTCCTATGATAATTTCATCAATTTATGTGTTTTCAGTTACTCCAAATGTGAAGATGAATTTCAGTTCTATCATTGCCCATTAATGGGCCCCCTATTCTGAATCCAAATCCAAACACATACCATCTTCATGATTTTTTCCATAATTGTACATGACATAATTTCTTCTTTACATAGTGTCTGTGATGGTTAAGTTCTGGTGTCAAATTGGCTAAATTATTATGCCCAGTTGTCTGGTCAGGCAAGCACTGGTCTGGCTTTTGCTGCAAGGATATTTCATGGCTGGCAGATATACCAGAAGGCTAATGTATTAGATCATCAGTCAGTTGATTACATCTGTGGCTGATTGCATCTGCAAACAACTAAGGCATAGTCTCCCACATGAGATAATACAATCAGTTGAAAGTTTTCAAGGAAAAAGAGAGACTGTTTTACTGCTTCTTCAGCCAGCGAGCCTCTCCTGTGGAGTTCATCCAAGCACTTCATTGGAGCCACCAGCGTCACAGCCCACCGTTTGGATTTTGGATGCTTCCATTCCCATGGTTGTGTAAGACACCTTTATAAATCTCATATTTACAGATCTCTCTTGTTGGTTCTGTTTCTCTAGAGAACCCTGACTAACACAGTTTGGAACCAGGAGTGGTTCTTGAGAAACAGAATCTTAAAAATGGGTTTTTACAAATTGGTTTTTCTACTCTGACTAGATTCAGAGGCACTAATGACTCTGTTTCCAGTAATCAAGGTGACATTGACAGTCCATGGGTGAGTTGGCAAAAGAGACTCAAAATATCACCATTTGATTCTGCCAATTGTACACTTACAGAAGGCAAGGCTCTGGCTGATAATGTTTTGACACCTTTACAAAGATTTGTGAAATTAAGATGTATAATGATGTTGGCTGGTTGGTGTTAAATATGCTGAATACAGTGATAAAGGAAAGGGATGAGCTGAAGGCTTCAAATTTGCACCTTAAGTGCTGTATGAATGATGTAAAAGTGTCCATGTGTGCCCTGAAAGAAAATCTTATTTCCTGTGGTCACAGACTTGAGATCTCTGAAAAACAGACACAGAGCTTCATTGTGCAAATAGCAGATTTACAACATAAATTAAAATCTCAGCCTTGGTGGGTGTCTGCTGTTAAAGTAAGGGCTTTGATTGGAAAAGAATGGGATCCTGAAACATGGGATGGTGATATATGACTTGATAATGGTGGCAATGGGGAGACTGGATCCCTGGAATCTGCTGAGGCTTTGCTAGATGGACTGCCCTGAGGAAAGAGTTTTCCAACCTCCAGCTTGCATTGAGGAAACAGCTTCCCAGCCTCCCGTCTCCTCAGAGGAGTCTGCCATCTAATCTCCACCTAATGAGATTAACCCTTCACTGCCTGCTAACCCTGTAACCACCACCCCTGGAGAAGTAGCCCTCACTCCTCTGTCTGGAGTGACTTACTGCTTTACCAGATGAAACTGCAACAGAATGCCCTGAGGAAATTGGTTTGAAAGACATTTATATTTCTTTTCATGACTCAACCCATACCACCCCTTTTTTCTTCAAGACCTATGTATATAACTAGACTAAAGTCCCAATAGTCTCTGAAAGGTGAAGAACAAAGTGTGACCCATAAGGAGGTACACTATACACCAAAGAACTGCATGAGTTTTCCAATCTAGAGAGACATTAATCAGGGTAATACATGTGGGAATGGCTATTAAGGGTATAGGATAATGGCAGAAGGAATATAAAGTTGGATCAAGCTGAGTTTATTGATATGGATCCACTAAGCAGAGATTCTGCATTCAATATTGTGGCTTGAGGGGTTAGAAGGGGCATTAACAGTTTGTTTGGATGGTTGGCTGAAACATGGATCAAAAGGTGGCCCAAATTACCTGAGGTTGTAATACCAGAACTTCCATGGTATAATGTAAATGAGAGGATCCAGAGGCTTAGAGAGATTGCAGTGTTAGAGTGGATTTATCATGGAAGAACTGCTCCTACACCCCAGGAATGTCCAGAGGACACATCTTTCACCAGAACCTTGAGAAATAAATTTGTAAGACTAGCTCTGTCATCCCTGAAGAGCTCTGTAGTGACCCTTCTCTGTAGGTCAGATATTATAGCAGGAACTTCAGTCACTGAGCTGGAATCCTTAAACATAATGGGGATGACCAAGCAAAAGCCATGTGGCAACAAGCAATCACCATAGACAAGGTGGGCATGGCCACCATAAAGGGGAGCAGACTCAAAGGAGCAGTCAAAAAAATCTGATTTGCAGAGGCTTGTAGCATAGATCGTGGGATACGTAGGAGTAAAATAGATGGGTAGTCTATTAAATTCTTGTTTGAGCTGCATATGCAGAAGAATTCTAGGTCAAATGAACAGAAATCTAACTTGAATTACAAAAACAGAAAGTCACAGCCTCTTAATCAATTCCCAGAATTGAGACAGTTTACATACCCAGAGCCCCTTGAATGAGGGAAGGGCTAGGTACCCTTGGGGAAGGACCATTTTACACTGACCAAAATTCACACTCCTAACCTTCCTCCCAGCCTTCCCCAAGGAGACCTATGGCCTTTTACCAGGGTAACTGTGCGCTGGGGAAATGGAAATGATCAGATAGTTCAGGGTTTATTAGACACTGGCTCAGAAGTGACACTAATTCCAGGAGACCCAAAATATCACTCTACTCCACTAGTCGGAGTAGGGGCTTATGAAGGTCAGTTTATCGATGGAGTTTTAGCTCAGGTCCATCTCACAGTAGTCCAGTGGGTCACTGAACCCATTCTGTGGTCATTTCCCTAGTTCCAGAATGAATAGTTGGAATCGGCACACTAAGCAGCTGACAGAATCCCCACATTGGTTCTCTGACTCATGGAGTGCTGTTAGGGTAAGAAAGGCCAAATAGAAGCCACTAGAACTGCCCCTACTTAGCAAAATAGTGAATCAGAAGCAATACCATATTCCTAGAGCGATTGCAGAGATTAGCGCCACTCTTACGGACTTAAAGGATGCAGGAGTGGTGATTCTCACCACATCCCCACTCAACTCTTCTATTTGGCCTATGCAGAAAACAGGTGGGACTTGGAGGATAACAGTGGATTATTGTAAACTTAACCAGGTGGTAATTCCAATTGCAGCTGCTGTTCCAGATGTGTTATCATTGCTTGAGCAAATCAACACATTGTCTAGTACCTTGTATGCAACTGTTGATTTGGCAAGTGCTTTTTCTTCAACAGCTGTCACTAAGACCACCAGAAACAGTTTGCATTCAGCTGACAAGGCCAGCAGTATACTTTCATTGTCCTGTCTCAGGGGTATATCAACTCTCCAGCCCTATGTCACAATCTTGTCCACAGGGAACTTGATCATTTCTCCATCCTGCAAGACATCACACTGGTCCATTACATTGATATCATACTTATTGGACCTAGTGAGGAAGAAGTAGCGACTACTCTAGACTTACTAGAGGCATTTGTGTGTCAGAGGATGGGAAAAAAAAAAACAAAAATATAGAAGCCTTCCACCTCAGTGAAATTTCTAAGTGTCCAATGATGTGGGACATGTTGAGATATCCCTTCTAAGGTAAAAGATAAGCTGTTGCACTTGGCCCCTCCTACGACCAAAAAAGAGGCACAATACTTAGTTGGCCTCTTTGGATTTTGGAGACAACATATTCCTCATTTGGGTGTGCTACCCTTGCCCATTTACCAAGTGACCAGAAAAGCTGCTAGTTTGAATGAGTACAAGAAGAGGCTCTATGACAGGTCCAGGCTGCTGTGCAAGCTACTCTACCACTTGGGCCATATGATCCAGCGGATCCAATGGTACTGCAAGTGTCCATGGCAAATAAGGATGTTGTCTGGAGTCTTTGGCAGGCCCCTATGTGAGAATCACAAAACAACCTTAGGATTTTGGAACAAAACCTTACCATCCACTGCAGGAAATTACTCTTTTGAGAAAGAGTTTTTAGCTTGCTACTGGACCTTAGTAGAGACTGAATGCTTAATGATGGGCCATCAAGTTGTCATGAGACCAGAGTCACCTATTGTGAGCTGGGTGTTGTCTGACCCACCATGCCATAAAGGTGGATGTGCACAGCAGCACTCCATCATAAAATGGAAATGGTATAGTACAAATAGTGCTCAAGCAGATCCTGAAGGCACAAGTAAGTTACATAAGGAAGTGGCCGAAATGCCCATGGCCCCCACTCCAGACATATTTCCTTCTTTTTCCCAGACCCAAATTATGGCCTCATGTGAGGCTATAAGGTCAATAGACTAAGGTCTATTGATTAAGGAAGAGAAAACTTGGGCCTGGTTTACAGATGGCTCTGCACGATATGCAGGAACCACCCACATGTGGGCAGCTCCAGCACTACAACCCCATTCTGGGATTGTAGGAGAGTGGTGAGGGGAAATCCTCCCTGTGGGTAGAACTTTGAGCAGTGCGCCTGGTCGTTCATTTTGCTTGGGAGGAGAACCGGCTGGAGGTGCATTTCTATACTCACTCATGGGCTGTTGCTAAGGCATTTGGAAGGAGCATGATTGGAAAATTGGTGACAAAGAGGTGTGGGGAAGAGGTATGTGGATAGACCTTTCTAAGTGGGTAAAGAATTTGAAGATATTTGTGTCCCATGTAAATGATCACCAGAGGGTGACTTCAGCACAGGAAGGTTTTAATAATCAAGTGGATAAGGTGACCGGTCCAGTGGATACAAGTTATCCTCTTTCCCCAGCTACTCCTGCCATTGCCCAATGGGCTCATGAACAAAGTGGGCATGGTGGTAGGGACGGAGGTTATGCATGGGCTCAGCAACATGGGCTCCCACTCACCAAGGCTGACGTGGCTATGGCCACTGCTCAGTGCCCAATCTGCCAGTAGCAGAGACCCACACTCAGTCCCAGATGTGGCACCATTCCCTGAGGTGATCAGCCTGCTACCTGGTGGCAGATTGATTACATTGGACCACATCCATCATGAAAGGGGCAGTGATTTGTTCTAAATGGAATAGACACATACTCCAGATATGGGTTTGTATTCCCTGCATGCAGTGCTTCTGCAAATACTACCATCCATGGACTTACAGAGTGCCTTATCCACCATCATGGTATTCCACACTGCATTGCTTCTGATCAAGGAACCCACTTCTCATGCTTGTGGAATTCTCTGGTCTTACCATGTTCCTCATCATCCAGGGACAGCTGGGTTGATAAAATGGTGGAATGGCCGTTGAAGACCTAATTATAGTGCCAACTACATGGCAATACCTTGCCAAGTTGAGGCAGTGTTTTCCCGGAGGCTGTGTATGCTCTGAATCAGCATCCACTCTATGGTGTCTTTTCTTGCATAGCCAGTATACATGGGTCCAGAAATCAAGTGGTGGAATTGGGAGGGGCACCACTCACTATCACCCCTAGTGATCTACTAGGAAAATTTTTGCTTCCTGTCCCTGAAAACTTAAGCCCTACTGGTCTACAGGTACCAAAAGGAGGAGTGCTCCTTCCAAGACACACAGCAATGATTCCATTGAACTGGGAATTAAGAATGCCACATGATGACTTTGGGCTTCTCATGCCACTGAATCAACAGGCACAAAAGGTGATTACTGTTCTGTCTGGGGTGATTGATCCTGATTATCAAGGGGAAATAGGACTGCAACTACACAATGGAAGTAAAGAAGAGTTTTCCTGTAATACAGGATATCTCCTAAGGTGTCTCTTAGTACTACCATGCCCTGTGATTAAAGTCAATGGAAAACTGCAACAACCCAATCCGGGAAGGACTACCAATGTCCCAGAAACTTCAGGAATGAAGGTCTGGGTCACTGCACCTGGCAAAGAACAACATCCAACTGAAGTCCTTGCTGAGCATAAAGGAAACGTGGAATTGGTAGTAGAGGAAGGTAGTGATAAATATGAACTATAACAACGTGACCACTTACAGAAACAAGGGCTGTGATTGTCTATTTCCTCCCTGGTTTTTTATGAGTATGTTTGTATTTGTACACAAGTAAATATCTTGTTTTCCTCTTAACATATGAAGTAAGTTATATTGTTCATGTTCACATTTAAGTCATAGGATATGAAGTTTAAGAGTGAGTGTTACCTAAGGACTTACACCCTATTCTAGAGAGATGTAGTGCATTTCCAGTTGTGCGCAGGACAGTTGAATATTGTTAGGCAACACTTATGTCTGTTATTGTGTTCTATTTGTAAATTAAGCATGTTTAAAGTTGCCAAGTTGACAAGGGGTGGATTGTGATGGTTAGGTTCTGGTATCAATTTGGCCAAAATGATTATGCCCAGTTGTCTGGTCAGGCAAGCACTGGCCTGGCTGTTGCTGCAAGGATATTTCATGGCTGCTTGATAAAGCAGAAGGCTGTTGTATTAAATCATCAGTCAGTTGATTGCCCTATGGCTAGTTACATCTGTGATCAACTAAGGCTTGTCTCCCACAGTGAGATAATATGATCAGTTGAAGGTTTTTAAGGAAGAGACTCTTTGACTGCTTCTTCAACCAGAGAGCCTCTCCTGTGGAGTTTGCCCAGACCCTTCACAGCCTTCACTATGGACTTTGGACTCTTCCATTCCCACAGTTGCATGAGACACCTTTATAAATCTCATATTTATAGGTCTCTCCTCTTGGTTCTGTTTCTATAGAGATCCCTGACTAGCACAGTGTCTAATTGATTTGAATCACTTTTTGAAATTTAAATAGTTAAATAATATCACTATAGTTAATCTAGAATCAACATCACTTGCTACAATAAAAGGTGATGATAAAAAAGAACACAGCAAAAATATATTTATATTATTAAATTACAATCAGACATTTATTGGCAAAGAACCTTGAACCTAAGGTTAACATTCTTTCTGCTTAAAAGTGAGATTAGCAAAAGTTAAACATATATTTTCACCAAACTAAAATTATCTCAAGGGGTTAATTTAAAAGGAAAGAAAATTGAAAAGGAAATAAATTATTCACTATGTCATGTAGTGTTATTTAATGCCATGATCTAGCACAAGTAAAGTCATATCAAATAATACTAGTGGGATGTGTCTTGCATTTTTGGGAAATTCCCTCTAATCTGCATTTTTCTACCCAAACTTCTCCCATTAAGCTGCAAACAGTGAAGATCTCCACATGGACAGTACAGTGACCCCCAGGCCCATCAACAGGTTCATAATTTAACTCACCTTCTTCCTCCCCTAGAATTTTAGGTCTCTTGTATTTGATATTTCCCATCAATGAGACTATTCTGGATTCTCTCCATACTTAGCCAATTCTGTTAGATCCACCCCCAATAAGTCTCTTGAACCTACTTTCCCACCACCCACTACATGCTTTAATTCAATTTTCCTGGCCTGGACCCTTAATTCCATCCAAAATCATTTTCCTGAATCTAGCCTTGCCCCATGAATAATTTTTCCCATACTGCCACCAAAATAAGTTGTTGTGTCCCATGCTTAAAGTCCTTCAATGGTTTTCCATTTCTTTCTGAGATAAAACAAGACAGTAGCCTGCCAGGTATTCCTTTATCTGACTTTTGTTCTGACCTAACTTCCTGTCTCAACACTTCCTCAACACTACTGTGTACTATGCAGGGGTTAGGGGGAATAGTTCTTAACCTTAATCCATTCATGTGAGTATGAACCCATTGCAAATGAAGCCTTTTGAAGATGCTATTTTTAATTTGGATAGAACCAAATGAATGAGGTTGGACCTTCTGCTGGTTTGAAGCTATTATGTATCTCAGAAAAGCCATGTCCTTTAATCCTCCTTCGGTATTGCTGGGTGGAATCTTTTTTATCGTTTCCATGGAGCTATGATCCACCCAATTGTGGGTGGCAACTTTTGATTAGATGGTTTCCATGGGAATGTGTCTCCACCCATTCAAGGGGGGTGTTGCTTACTGAAGCCCTTTAAGAAGGAACCATTTTGGAAAAGGCTTTAGAACCATAAGAGCCACCAGAAATGACAGAGCCAACAGAAAGAACAGACCCCAGGCAAGCCACTAAAGAAAAAGCTAGGAGATCTCATCATGTGCCTTTCCAGCTTAGAGAGAAACCCTGAACATCATCAGCCTTCTTAAACCAAGGTATCTTTCCTGGATGCCTTAGATTGGACTTTTTTATAAGCCTCGCTTTAATTTGGACATTTTCATGGCCTTAGAACTGTAAACTAGCAACTTAATAAATTCCCCTTTTTAAAAACTGTTCTGTTTCTGTTATATCACATTCTGGCAGCTTACAAATGAAAACAGGCCTTAATCCTGTTACTAAAGGCTTTATGAAGAGAAAGCCATATGGAGCAGAAGCTGAAAGTCAGTGGAACCCAGAAGAGAAAGGAGAGGACATGACCATGTCATGGGAAAGTCCAGGAACTCGAGGATTGCCAACCAGCCAGAATACTTCTGACCCTCAGAGGAGGCAATCCTAACCTCTGAAACTGTGAGCCAATGAATTCCTGTTGTTAAGTCAACCCACTGTGCGGCATTTGTCATAGCAGTAGGGAAGCTAAGTGTTTTAGTTCACTAAAGCTGGTGAAATGCAGATATCATAAAATAGGTTGGGTTTCACAATGGGGATTTATTAGCTCATAAGCTTACAGTTCTGAGGCCATGAAAATGTCCATATCTAGACATCAAGACAATATCTTCTTCATCAAGACAGGCTGCTGGCCATCTGGGACTCCTCTATCACAAGGAAAGGCACATACATGGTGGCGTCTCCTGGTTCTCCCTTCCATTCTTGGTTTCATTATTTCCAGTTTTTGGCTTCAGGAGCTTCCTCTATGTTTCTATGATTTTCTCTATCAGCTTTGGAATGTGTCCTCCTCCCTCAGCTTCTGTTCTCTCTATTTCATCCTCTCCTAAAAGACTCCAGTAAGAGGATTAAGACCCACCTGGGGCATGCCTCAATTTATATAACCTAATCAAAAGTCCCACTCCAACAGGTTTACACCCACAGGAATGGATTAAATTTAAGAACAGGATCTTCTGGAGTCCATAAAGCCTTCAAACCACCACACTAACATAATGCCACTCTGTCTTGCTCAATTACAGGCTCTGATTCAACAACAGGGAACAACTCACACTTCTCAGAATATATGAGGATTTCCTGGCCATTCTTCACTGAACCCTGAATGTTCTTTCTTCTTGGTCTGCCTGGGAAGTTCCTAGTCATGTATAAAATATTTATATGATTTTTTTTCTCCTTTTCAGATCCATTTTTTTTTTGCCAGAACATAACCCACTTCTTTACACTAGCTAAGAACGTTTTGCAAGATTCCATACTTCACTCACCATGCTGTTTGTATTTTGTCTACATAGCTCCTATTCCAACTAAGTCTGTAAGTCCATAGAGGCAGGAATCGACTTTTATTTATCTGTGTATCCCCAGGCCAACTAAACTATTGTTCTCAGTTAAAGAGCATCAAAGGAATCTTCTCCAACTCTGGCTTTGTCCTGGGGTAAAAGTACCTGGAAGCAAGTTATGTCACTGACCACTTCATAGATACCCTTGGCTAGGAATGATTTTCTAAAACTCAACTCTAAATTTTCTATTTCTCTATTCAGTGATGACTCTATGGCATTTTACTCTCTCAAACTGTTTCCTAAAATTAAAAGGCCAAAAGCCCAGAGAAATTTCATAACATAATCTTCTGTACCCACAATATCGATGACAGTTGCTATTTCTCTTATATAAAAGGCCTAAAGGGAAGAAAATTACATAACTTCACTTAATAACCCATTTTAGTGTTCAACTGCCTTTATTTTTTATATATAATACAAATTGACATTGCTGAAATCATTCCTATTTTTTGACATGGGCAATATATGGTTATAATTTTCTTTATATCAGAGTTTCATTTATTTTAAAACAAGGTCAACCAATATTTAATAAAAATATCTAAATGAAATCAGGATTTATTGATATCCATTTATTTACCAAGTTTTTAACTTTGTACCTTATCCAATAAATAAATATAGTCTTAGGCTCCAATTCAGCTTGAATCTTTTCTCTCTTTTTGTATTATTCCTTCACCTTGTAAATTAGTATATTAGTGTATTAACATACTCATAGTGAGAATCAACAGAGTAAAGTATTTTTTGGATAGACAATTTAAAACATTATTACATAAAACAATCAAAATTATAGGCAAATATCTAGTCATGAAAAGTCCTAACTATTTCTTAAATAATGGTCAAATCTTACAATACTTTACCTTTTGAGACACTGGTGATATTTTGGAAAGTACTTGAAGTATGATTTTGCTTTCTAATTACCATGTCAGACAAGATACCTGACTCCTGTACTAATAGCTTAAGTTAATTCCAGGGATAGAGTAATTTGGCTCATGCTTACTAGCAAGGGTTGCTCAGTTATATGGTACAAGTAACATAATGAATGGGTGAGTCACACATTTTCATACCTACTTGTTAGATAATGATTGAAATAATAAGTACCAGATTTGGAAAGTGGGCATTTCAACATTCGGTCTGCATATTATCCAGTGAAGTCACTGCAGCATAGCACTAGTGATTTAAGGTATCTTTTGGCCAAGGACCGTTCAGTAATTCTGGTTAAAATAAAACCGATGGAGCTCTGTTTTCTTGCCTTTCATTACTAAAATCTGTATTGTATGATTCAGAGTCTCTATGTGTTGAAAAAAGTAAAAATGCTCCAAGAAATATTTTCCCTTAAATTCACCTGTGAATATGTCTCTCCCCTCTCTTTCCTGTTTAGGTTCAATCAGCAGGAAATTTCTGAGAAACTCAGAAAAGAAAAACTAATATTTAGTTATAATCCTGGAACATACCTCCAAATGAATGAATTAAATCATTTTTGTCCTTTAGGTTCACTATAATTTCGCTTAATTCTCCACAATTTTTTCTTCTAAGGACATTTTCACATATTCTTTAAGGATATTTAATGGAGGGCCGAAGAAGCTTTCATAGTTATATCAGCAAAGCTTTCACAATGATATCTTTTCTAGATTATATTATTTTTAATGACTTGGACCGAAACGTAAAGTAATGATAATATTTAAATAGAAGGTTTAATTTTCTCCCTGTGGTCTTCAAAAGAGATTACTTACTTAGAAGGACTGAGAGAAAATTCTCAGATTCTAAAATGGAGAGTTAGGAAATGGGGAGAACACAGAGGGAGTAAAAAAACAACCTTAAAATCTCTGATTTTACATTTGTATAAGTTTAACCATTAAGTAAATATTTTGAACATTTTGCATAATGACATTGCCATACACACCAAAATTTGCTCTCATGACATTTAATTAACTTTTATTTAGTTATTAAAATATAAAAGAAAAATAGATTTTGATATATCAGTGAATAATTATTTTTCTTATCTATGGTTTCTCTTTATTGCTTGGATATCTATAAATAGATATAGATATCTATAAATAGAATAATTTTCAAACTGTCTTTTACTGAAAGTTTTATATATCTCTATAATGGCTTTTAACTAGGGTGATCAAGTATTTCCAATACTAAGTATATTATCATTATCAATTTTATTGACTAAAATAATCATCCATCTTCTACATTATAAGGTCCTCTTATTTAAACATACTGCTTGGGTTCAAATGCTATTTCTACCACTTAATAGCTGAATTCTTGGTCAATAAAATCTGTTCCTCCATCTCTTAGTTTCCTCATCTGAACACTATAGAAGCTTAACTCCTTCATAGAGTTATGTTGAGGATTAAATAAGGACATATAAATAAATACTTAGAGCCAGTATAAGTGTTAGCTATTATTATTGTTATTATTATTATTGCCCCTATATTCATATCTCTTGAGTTGTATCTTAGGGAGGCTTGTTAGGTTTATGAAAAACTCATAATCATAAACAAATGCAATTACAGTAACTATTTAAAGTAAATTTAAAATCCTCCATAATTCTATCATAACACTCTCATAAGAATTATGTATTAGCTCTTGGGTCTTTTTGAGTAACTATTGAATCGATAGCCAAAATTGTATATCTCAATTCTTTTCAATATTGGTACATTTTGCATTTTATTATCTATAAAGTTGAACATATATTTTTCTCAGATCTTTATGATCATTTGAATTTCTCCTTTTTTGTTTTTTTGTTTTTGTTGTGAAATGGGCATCACATTTCATTCTTTTCCATACGAATATCCTATTATTGCAACACCATTTATTGAATTTTTTTTCTTTGAGTACATGGGTCAGGAATCGAACCCAGCTCTTCCACATGGCAGGTGAGAATTCTACTACTGAACTACCCATGCATCCCTAAAATTTCTCCTTTTTGAATGATCTGGCAATGATGTTTGCCCATATTACTATTGTCAGGCTTATATTTTTCCAAAACATAATAATCTTTCATCAACTGTAACACATGTTCTACACCAATGCATGGTGTTGATGGTGAGATGGTGTATGGGAATCCTGTATCTTAGGCATTACTATTCTGTAAACTTACAACTTCTCTAATAAAAATAAAATATAGATACATAAGACCGTTAAAGTTAGAAGATATAAATACATATACAGCTTATTTTGGGATAGAGAATCAAGAACACAATAGAAAAAACCACAAATAATGTTTGTTGAACTACAACAAATATTGAACTGTATAAATTTCTTTTTGAACTGCATAAATTTTAAACTTATGTGCATTCAATAATTACCACAAAACAAGTTCAAAGACCTCAATAAAGGGGGAAATTTGCAACATAATGCAACATTGCTTGATATCCATTTGATTTGAAATGAAAGTCAAAACCACAATGAGGTATCATTCATACCCACTAGAATGGCTACTATTAAAAATAGTAGCTTTTACTATTTTGTAAAGGTAGTTTTACGACTACTTTTTGTAAAAGAAAGCTAGTACTGTTGAGCATCTTTTCATGTGCTTTTTAGTCATTTGTATATCCTCTTTGGAGAAATATCGCTCAAGTCTTTTGTCCATTTTTTAATTGAGTTGTTTGTCTTTTTATTGTTGAGTTGTAGGATGTCTTTATATGTTCTGGATATTAGCCCTTATTGGATATGTGGTTTCCAAATATTTTCCCCCTCTAAGTAAGTTGTCTTTTCACTTTTATGACACAGTCTTTTGATGCTCAAAAGATTTCTTAATTTTGAGGCTGTTCCATTTATCTGTTTCTTTTCTTACATTGCTTATACTTTGGGTATAATGTCTAAGAAACTATTGTGTACCACAAGACCCTGAATATGTTTCCCTACATTTTCTTGTTGGGGTCTTATAGTCCTGGTTCTTATATTCAAGTCTTTGATCCATTTCAAGTTAATTTTTGTATATTGTATGAAATAAGAGTACTTTTTCATTTTTTTGCATATGAATATCCAATTCTCCCAGCACCATTTGTTGAAGAGACTATTCTTTTTCAATGGAGTAGATTTGATAGTCTTGTAAAAAATCAACTGGCCATAGATATGAGGGTCTATTTCTGAACTCTCAGTTCAGTTCCATCGGTCAATATATCTATCTTCGTGCTAATATCATGCTGTTTTGACCACTGTAACTTTGTCATATGGGAGTGTGAGTCCTCCCAAATTTTTTCTTCTTTTTCAAGATATTTTTGGCTTTTAAGGCCCTTTACTCTTCCCAATAAATTTGATAATTGGCTTTTCCATTTCTGGAAAGTACACTGTTGGAATTTTGACTGGGATTGCACAGAATCTGTAAATCTTTTGGGGTAGAACTGACGTCTTAACAACATTTAGTCTTCCAATCCATGAACCTAGAATGTCCTTCAATTTATTTAGCTCCCCTTTGATTTCTTTTAGCAATGATTTCTGGTTTTCTGTGTACACGTCCTTTACATTCTTGGTTAAAATTTATTCCTAGGTGTTTGATTCTTTTAGTTGCTGTGGTAATTGGAAGTTTTTCATTTCTTCCTCCCATTATGCATTATTACTCTGTACAAAAACCAATGAGTTTTGCATGTTGGTCTTGTACTTTGCCAAATTCATTTATTAGCTGTAATAGCTTCATTGTAGACTTTTCTATACTTTCTATGTATAGGTCATGTCATCTGTAAAAATTGAAAGTTCTACTTCTTCCTTCCCAGTTTGGATGTCATTTATTCATTCATTCATTCAACCAGTCAGCCAGTCAGTCATTCTAATTGCTCTAGTTCAAACTTCCAGTAGTGTTCAATAACAGTGGTGATAATGGGCATTTTTGTTTCTTCTAATATGAGAGAAAGCTTTCAGACTTTCACCATTGAGTATGATGTTAGCTGTGGTTTTCTCATATATGCCCTTTATCATATTGATATTGTATTCCTATTTTTCTTGTGTTTCATCAAGAAAGGATGCAGGATTTTGTCAAATGCCTTTTTGGTGTCAGTGAATATGATCATGTGGGGTTTTTCTCCCTCATTTTGTTACTCTAGTATATTACATTAACTAATTTTCTTATTTTGAACCACCCTTGTATACGCGGGATAAAGCCCACATGATCATAGTGCTAATGTGCTGTTGCATTCAATTAGCAAGTATTCCATTGAGGATTTCTGCAACTATATTCATAAGAGAAATTGGTCTGTAATTTTATTTTATTTAGTATCTTTTTCTTTAGTATTAGGGTGTTGTTGACATCATCCAACAAGTTAAGTAGTATTCCCTCCTGTTCAATTTTTTGAAATATTTTGAACAAGATTTGATTAATTCTTCTTGGAATAATTGGTAAAATTCACCTCTGAAGAAATCTAGTCCTGGGTTTTTTTGCTGAGAAGTTTTTGATGATTGATTTAACCTCTTTACTAGTAATTGGGCTGGTGAAGTCTTCTATTTCTTCCAGAGTTAATGTAAGTTGCTCAATTGTTTCTAGGAATTTGCCATTTCATTTAGATTGTCTAATTTCTAGGCATGCATGTTTTCAAAGTATCTTCTTATGATCTGTTTCATTTCTGTGTTGTCAAAAATAATGCTTCCCTCTCATTTCTGATTTTATTTATTTGCATCTTCTTTTTCCTTTGTCAGTCTCCCTAAAGGTATGTCAGTTTTACTGATCTTTTCAAAGAACCAACTTTTGGTTTTATTAATTCTATTTTTTTTTAATTCTCAATTTCATTCATTTCTAACTTCTGTTATTTATTTCCTTCCTGCTTGCTTTAGGATTAGTTTGCTGCTCTTTTACTGAATCCTCCAGATGTGCAATTATGTGTCTGATTTTAGCTTTTTCTTCTTTATTAATGTAAATGCTTAGGGCTATAAATTTCCCTTTCAGCACTGCCTTCACAGCATCACATAAGCTTTGATATAATGTGTTCTTGTTTTCATTCATCTCAGATATTTACTGATTTCCCTTGCAATTTCTTCTGTTACCCACTAATTATTTGAGTAGGTTATTTAACCTCCATATATTTGTGGATTTTCCAGTTATCCACCTGTTATTTATTCCCAGCTACATTCCATTACTGGCAAATAGGATACCTTGTATAATTCCAGTCTTTTAAAGATATTGAGACTCATCATGATCCAACCTGAGAATGATCCATGTGCACTGCAGTAGAACAGATATCCTGTGGTTTTGAGGTGCAATATACGTACATGTCTGTCATGTCTAGCTCATGAATCATATTAATCAAGTTCTCTATTTCCTGATTGATCTTCTGTCTAAAAGTTCTATCTATTGATGAGAGCGGTGTATTGAGGTCTCCAACTATTATTGTAGTGTTGTCTACTTCTCCCTTCAATTTTGCCCGTTTGCCTAGTATTTTGGGGTACTGTGGTTAGGTTCATACGTATTAATAGTTGTTATTTCATCTTGGTAAATTGCCCCTTTTATTAATACATCATGTCCTTTTTTGTCTCATAATAGCTCTTACTTAGGTCTATTTTAAGTTAGATAATATTATAGCTACCCCAGCTCTATTTTGATTACTATTTGTATGGAATATCTTTTTCAGCCTTTCACTTTCAACCTATTTGTATCTTCAGACCTAAGGTGAAGCTCTTATAAACAACATATAGTTAGATCATGCATTTTTATCCATACTGCCAATCTCTTATCTTTTGATTGGGGAGTTTAAGCCATTAATATTCAATTTTATTACAGAAAAAGCAGTATTTACTTCAGCCGTGCTGTCCTTTGGTTTTTGTGTCATATTTTTTGTGTGTGTGTCTCTCTCTTTTCCTTTATTGCAAGCTCTTTGTCTGTATAGTTGATATTTTATAATTTATCCCTTTCTCATTTGTTTCTGCATAATTTTAAAATACTTTCTTTGTGGTTACTCTGGGATTTATATTACACAACTTACATCTGTAACCTACTAATTCGAAAAGATACCAATTTAGCTTCAATAGCATACATGTTTTCTGTTCCCATATCCCTCTCTTTCCCCTCTTTATGTTGTTTTTGTTCCATTTTACTAATTTATAGCTTGCATGTCCATTATCCGAAAATATGCCTTTTTTTAACCAGTTGTATTCTGACTCATAGGAATTGAGTAGTAATGTGGTCTACTGAGCATACAGTAGTAATGGGTTTTGCATTTACACTTTAATTTGCCCTTATTGATAATCCTTATTTCTTCACACTACTCCAAGCCACTCTCTTGTCTTTTCTTTTCAAACTGTAGAACTTCCTTTAGTAATTTTTGAAGGGCAGGTTTTTTGTTGATGAACTCTCAGATTTTGTTTATCTGTCAATATTTTAAACTCTGCCTCATTTTTGAAGGACAGTTTTGCAGGATAAAGAATTTTTGACTGGCAGTTTCTCTCCTTCAATATATTAAAACCTTAAATATATCAAACCATATCCACATTTCTGATGAGAAATTGGCACTTAGTCTTATTAAGGATCCCTTGTATGTGACAAATCACTGTTCTCTTACTGCTTTCAGAATTCTCTCTTTATCTTTGGCATTTGACATTCTGATTAATATGTGTCTCAAAATAGGTCTGTTAGGACTTATTTTGTTTGGAATACATTGAGCTTCTTGGTCATATATGCTTATGTTCTTCATGAGAGTTGGGTTATTTTAGGCCATTCTTTACTCAAATATTCTTTCTGCCCAGTTTCCCTTCTTTTCGCCTTCTGGGGACACCCATGATGCCTATGTTTGTGCACTTTATGCTGTCACGTAAATCACTGAGACACTGCTGAATTTCATATTATTTTCTCTATCTGTTCTTCTGACTGTATGAGTTTGATTGTCCTGTCTTCTAGTTCAATGATTCTTTCTTCTGAAAGTCAGTTTCTCCCTCTTGTCTATGATTTTATTGTTGATTCTCTTTGTTTTGAAGCTCTTCTTTGATGCTTGGTCCAACTTATTCTAAACATTTAGAATAGCCTATGTTTAACTGATCTGATTTTCTCAGCTTTTCTTTATCTGATTCATGTCCTGGATATTTGGTTCTATTTTTAAGATTGTTCTTTTTATGTTATTGTTTCACCTCCAAGAGAAAGCTTCCTTTATTCCTTCTCTGGGAATCTTGATCTCTTCTCTTTGTTTTTTATGAAATTTTCTCCTCAGCTCTCATGATTTGTTTAAATTCTCTCCCTCCCTCAATGCCCCGTTTTCCCTACACTTTTCAATTCTGGGACCCTTCTGTCTTACAGCAGTTCAGCCTAACCCATGACCCTTTTTTTTCTGAGGCTTTTCTGCCTCCAGTTTCTTTCCCATCAGGGTATCCTCCCATGGGGAGCCAGATGGGTTCAATCCAGGAAAGTCCATTTTGCATTTAGGTGGTCCACCCAACAGAAACTGGATTGAATGAGCCCACCACTTGCCAGCCACAGTTCTATTGTGATCTCCCTCTTCTTTCTCAACCAAAAGGAGCCCTTTTGCATGTAGCACTCCTCAGTAGCTTGTGTTCCACCCTGGGTTTCTGTGGCCTTGGGTCCCTGTGCCTGGATATGCATGGGGTTCTAACTCACTGCTTTGAGTGGCTCTATAATGTATGTCCCCAGTGGGAGGTGGGAGGAATCCAGGCTGCTGCTTCTAAGCAATCCCCAAGCTACACAGGTCAAAGTGAGGGGGAGAAAAGAAGACCAGCAAGTCAGGGATAGAAGTTCCTGGTTATTTTTCTTTTCCTTTGATTCAGTGTCTATAGAGTCCTTCTCTAGACTTCTAAACAAGTGTTTGTAGAGTCCTCCTCCAGAATCCCAAGCAAGTGGGATTTTTCCTTTCACACTCCTTAAACAACAACCTCCCATACAGTGAATAAAAGGAAAAATCCTTTCACACTCCTTAAATGACAACCTCCCATGCAGTGAATAAAAGGAAAAATCCCACTTGCTTAGAATTCCGGAGGAGGACTCTACAAACACTGAATCAAAGAAAAAAGAAAAATAACATGAAACATCTGTCCCTGACTTGTTGGTCCTCTTCTTACATTGACAGGCTGATGACATCACTGGTCTTATTTTACATTTAACACTTAGTTCACTGCAATTCATTTTTTAATCACAGGTGATGAGTTATCTTAATATTTTTTTTCTAATAAGTTAGTCTACTGTCCCAATACCATGTCTTGAAAAGTCATTCCATCTCCACTGGTATGCAAAGTATAGACTTTATCATCAAATAGATGCTTCTGTTTGAAGTCATCAGTTCTTTTCATTTGCTCTCTCTATTCATTATTACAGTAGGCCCACACACTTTTAGTTCTTGTAAATTTTATAATATTCTAGCAATTTGTAAGCAAAAATCTTTATCATTCTTCCAGAAGTTTGATATGTTCTTTGCTGTCTATTCTTCATAATGAGCATGAGTAATTTTGTGAGATATTCAAAAATATTAGGATTCTAATTACAATTGGATTACTTTTTCTTTATTAGAGAAGTTGTGGGCTTACAGAACAATCATTCATAAAATAAGGATTCCCAATTACTACCCCACTATCAACACCTTGCATTGGAATGGAATATTTATTATTAATTGATGATAGCATATTTTTATAATTGTACTATTAGTTAAAGTCCATGGTTTAACTTAGAGTTCACTGTTTATGTAGTGTAGTTCCATAATTTTTTTTTAATTTTATCCTATTGGATTTTTAGTATGGATTAATGTGAAAGGGTTGACAAGATTTCCTGTGGTGGAATGCAATGTTCAACTTACTCAAGACTTATTCCATGTTTCATAATAAAATTTTATTATGCTTTTCCTGTGGTTTCCAAATATTTCTTATTCAGGTTTTTTCAGGCATCTAATGTTATGGGGTATTAATATGACAGAAAAGTATTTTTATTACATCTCATTTTGGTTATGTCTCATTTATAGAAGTCATTTATTTTATTCATTCAATCTTTATCACTTTCCTAAATACATTGTATAAATACATTTTTGGTTTTTTTCTTGGGTATTTAAAATACCCAATAATTAGGAGTCACCCCCAGAGAACTTCTTTTGTTTCTCATATGTGGCCTCTCTCTCTCAGCCAACATGACAAGCAAACTCACTGCCCTCCCCGTCTCTACATGGGACATGACTCCCAGGGGTGTAAACCTTACTGGCAACATGGGACAGAAATCCTAGAATGAGCTGGGACTCAGCTTCAAGGGAATGAGAAAACCTTATAGCCCATAAAGGGGAAGAGAGAAATGAGACAAAATAAAATGTCAATGGCTGAGAGATTTCCAACAGAATCAAGAGGTTATCCTGTAGGTTATTCTTAACCATTATATAGATATCACTTTTTTAGTTAAGGTATATTGGAGCATCTGGAGGGAAGTGCCTGAAAATGTAGAGCTGTGTTCCAGTAGCCATGTTTCTTGAAGATGATTGTATAATGATATAGCTTTCGCAATGTGACTGTGTGATTGTGAAAACTTTGTATCTGATGCTCCTTTTATCTACGGTATGGACAGATGAGTAAAGCATATGGATTAAAAATAAATAAATAATGGGGGAACAAATAAAGTAAATTTAGTAGATTGAAATGCTAGTGATCAATGAAAGGGAGTGATAAGGGGTATAGAAAAAAATAGGGGAAACAAAGGCTAAAATATATTGGGTAGGTGGAAATACTAGCAATCAGTGAGAGGGAGGAGTAAGGGGTACAGTATGTATGGATTTTTTTCTTTTTTCTTTTTATTTCTTTTCTGAATTGATGCAAATGTTCTAAGAAATGATCATGGTCGTGAATATACAGCTACGTGATATTGTGAGTTATTGATTATATACCAAGAATGGAATGATCATATGGTAAGAATGTTCATGTTTGTATGTTGTTATGTTTAAAACAAATAAATAAAAATAAATTTTAAAAAATAATTTAAAAAATACATAATAATGTATTTTGAATCTAAAAATCTTGTCTCCTTAGCAATATTTTTTCCTGTTTCATATCTTAAAGCCATGGCCAGAAATTCAAAAACAATGGTATATAATTATAGTTACAGAGCTGTTTTACAGAGAGTAAAATACAGATAAATGTCTATATATAGATGGAGTGTATATCATTCTCATTAATATTGCTAATCAAATACTATACCATTGAATTTTAATGTTCCTCTTTACTCCAAAAGTTATTTGAAGAGGCTCTTTTAAATGTCAAAGTTTTGGCTTTTTATGTTTAAATATTCTCAAATGGATCAGAAAATATGGCTAGCATGATTTCAATTTGAGATGCTTAAAGTTTTCTTTTTGATTTACCATATGTTTAATTTGTGTAACATTCCACTACGCATTTGAAAAGGAGTGAATTATATACTTGGCACAACACTAAAGTTCAGCATTAAATATTTCTCTATTCTTATTTTCTATAGATTAATATAGTTAATAAGTTCCAGATTGGGGAGTTGGTCATTTCAACATTCTGTCTGCATATTGATCAATTCTATTATTGATTTATAGATTACTTAAGCCTTCCTCTATAATTGTATTTATCTATGTTTATTAAACATGCAACTTATGGTTACTTGTATATTGTAGTGTTTGATTATTGGACACTTAAAGGTACATGGTTGCTAAGTTGTCATTCATGGCATTTATTTTGCTTTATCTCTTTTTATTTATATTGCAAGCAAAATGTTATTGGTCTTTATTTTTACCCAATTTTCATACCCCAATTTTTACCTCTCAGAGAAGAGTTCAACTTATTTTTATATTAGTTGCTATAAATATCAGGTTCCATTTTACTGGTCCAAATGATTTTTTATACTTTCTAGTTGTTTTTACTGTCATTTCTTTTCTGTTTTGTCATTATCTTTTCTCATTAGTCTGGTAATTTCTTGGTTAGTTTATTCTTATGGAGATAAATCCATATTTACTCAATTTGCATTTATAGCCAAATAGGAGTTGACGTGGATTTTGTCAGAAATTGGTATAGGTCACTATCATTTCCTTATCATTTCCAAGATTCAGCAGCCTGACAGAAATGTGGAGGAGACAAGTAATTCCAATTGAAACTACTTTCATCAAAATGATGTCATTCTCTTCATTTGATGTTGCTGTCTTTGACACAGTGAACTTCAGCATTGCTAGACCACACATTTTGCATGATCTTGGAATATCTCCCAGAGCTCTAGCAGACAGGTAGATAGCAGGGATGAGAGACAATACTTCCAATACTCCTCAAACTTTAGTTGCTACGGTTCCTTGCTCCATTCACTTAGCAAGTGGCAGTTTGCATCTGCCAGCATTATCTTTACCTACCTCCCAGATATACAGTTTCTTCAGAAGGAGGTAAAATTGAAAATTGTTATATTTTCATCCTCGACACACTCCATCAAACCTACACTATATCTAGCAGAAATTCCTGAAGTTTTGGCCAAGAAGATGTCAGATATTGCTAGTTTCTAACAATGGTTCAGTTCTTTCCTCCTTTACAGGTTTATAAATTATTTTAATATGAATCTAGAATGAGTAACAAACTATATACCATTTTGTAAAGAAAGTTTCAGAGTTGTAAGGTTTTTGACCCAGTTTATGTGTCTTGTGAAGAAGGTTAAATGGTAACTTTGCTCACAAGTTATTAATTTTAAGAACTTCCACAGCATGTGTATATATAACATTCATTTTTCTCTCCAAGATAGATCTTCTATAAGGTCTCCTAAACTAAGAATATTAAAACTTTATCTTGCTCTCCCACAAAAACTATGATGTTTACTTTATAGACCAATAGGTCATATTCCAGATATTAGTGTATAATCCTGACTTCAGATAATTCATTAACTTATTTTTTTAGATAGTTCAGAAAAGTTCCTCCCTTCATACTCTTAAATTCTTACTTAAGAAATACTTAAAACAATATAAGAACTATGGTCACAAAATTAGGGATTATTCATTACTCTGGCTCTTTGGCTGCTTTAAATGATTACCCACAGATCAGTCCTTGCAATGCAGTTTTTTTTCCATGACATTCACTAGAATTCCATCATGAAAACAAGCATTCCTACAGTGAGGCACTCAAACTACTTAAATGCAATAGTTCTAATACTACACATTGAAAATGCAGTTTTAAAAAGAGGCAAGGAAATGTTATGAGTAAAAAAAAAGGGAAAAGGAAATTTCTTTTACTTTTTAATAGTGGAAGCCTTTGAAGTATAAAGGACAAGGCAAGAATGTTTCAAATTCAACAGATGAGCATTTGGCTCTGAAAGGTATATATAATAGAAAATGAAGATATTAGCATTGAAATTATAAAAGGTGTTTTTAAAGTTTCTGGATTAAAGTACTTTGGCTAGTAGTATGCTGGTAAATATTTAACAACCAGCTAGGTGAGGGAGAGGAAGCACCCACATTCATATAATTTGCCAGTTCCATGGTGTAAACATTTCCAACACGGTCATTGTCAAGCTATCGAGGTAAAATTACTGAACAAAGAGTTTGGAGGAAATGTGCCTGTTAACTCTCATATGGGAGCAAACCCAGCATGCCACTGATACGCTGTTTTAGTTTGCTAATGCTGCTGGAATGCAATATGCCAAAAATGAACTGGCTTTGAAAGAGGGGATTTATTTAGTTACAAATTTACAATTCTTCAGAGGAAAAGCAGGGAGCGTTCATCTGAGTTCCTCTGTCACATGGGAAGGCACAAGGCAACGTCTGCTGGCCTTTTCTCCCAGCTTCTGGGTACAAACAACTTTTCCCAGGGATGGTTCCTTTCTGCATCTCTAAACGTCTGGAACTGAACTGGCTCTGAGCTCCTCAGTGCTGTGCTGTGCTGAACTCCTCAGAGCTGTGCTGAATGGTTTTTATTCCTTCTGACCTCTCCTTTAAAGCCTCACTCATTGAAGAAGGAACTCCCCTTAGCTGACTGCGGCCATAGATGAAATGCACATGCTGATTTAAGTCCACAGCAACTGCCAAGCTGATACTTGAGTCTAACTACTACATATGCCCTTCATACAATTTTTTTTCATATGGCATAAGCTAAGATCTAATCGGTATACAGAGAAGATACAGGTATCCTATCCATATAGTATATGCTTTAATATTTTGAAATACTTTAAAGTGAATAGGACAACATGGTACAATTTCTTTGAACTTTTAAAAGAATCAAAATTTGTTCTCGATTTGATTAAACATTCCTGTATTTGAATCCCAGTGTCATGACTTACTATGTGATTTTTAGCAAAGTTACCTAATTTACTGAACCTTAATTATTCATCCATAAATTTCTGAATAACGAGAACTATTTCACAGACATCTTGTGAGGATTAAAAGATATAAAAAGTAGGGATCACCTGATATATAGATTCCAAATAGCCGTTTTTCTTCCAACTTCTGTACTACTCAATTCCTCGTTCCTGGCCTTATTCATGAAGAAGTAGTAAAATGTGCTAACAGTTAATGTAGTATACTTCCAAGGAAATGATCAGGTGGCTTGTATTATTGCAACTATTTCGCTATCTGAAAATGGCTCCTATAAAGTACGGCATGTCTCTGAGAAAGGCAGGTACCAGAGGAGGAATTAGGGTCAAGTTGTTTTTTTTTCTTTCCATCTTTGAAGTGTCAAAATAAGATAAACACAAAACTTTGAAGATCCTAGGGGACTGTGACCCATGGATAATCTTCATGGCTTGATTTTATGACATCATTTTGCAGCCTCTATGGTGGAAGAAGAAGACAGCAAGGAATATGGAAGTGGATTTGAGGGGGTCAGTGTGGTACGTGACACAAAAATGCACTTCTCAAAGGAGTAGAAGCAATATGTCATGGGAATTCAGGAAAGTGACTTTTGGCTATAATAACAAAACTTAAAAGGCTGACATTTAAAATGGTCTTTGCAGGATTCTGATGGATGGAGATGGTCAGATTTTGAACATTTTGGGTGAATCAAAAAGAATATGCATTGACACAGAAGTAGAGGACATTAAAACTAAAGAAAAAAAAAAGGTGAGTAGCTTCATCTGTTACAAATGCAGAATAAACCTAGGGTAGGATCAGGAGATATACCACAAAAGCAGCTTTATGCCAGATTGACAAGTGAGCCCATCAGTTTGTCTTTTATTTCCTGTATAATTAACATGTTTAAAGATGTTACAACATACATTCACTATATTAAATGTTATATATGCGCTTTCATTTAAGGAGAATATGGTCATACAATGCATATATATCCTGGAGTTATACAGCTTATCAGCTGAGAGCCGTAGAAAGTTTTTGACCAATGGGGTAGTATGATGGAAAGTATAAGTTCCTACAGTTATTTGGCATTTGCTAATTAAAATTTTTAAACTTACTCTAAGCCAAAGGCAAAATTAGAAGTTATAGATAACAACGAACCCCAAAGATCATTCTTTATATAACCAAAGGTGATGTCTTAGTAACTTTCCTTATGAAAATGAGAATGCCCTCTTTACAGCATATTATTGAAGGCATTTTTGCTCTTTCCCGCATATAAAACAAAAAGATATTTAGGTAATTATTTCAAGCATTTTAATCCAAGTCTTCAGTGAAAAATAAGTCAACCCATCTACAATCATGTAAGGAGTTACTTTGGATGAAAATTTTAGTTTCATTTGGAGACAAATGGGCCTCGAGAAAATTTGAAACGTAGCAGGAAAATGTGATTCAGGAAAGGACAAAGTTTATAAACCTATCAATCTAGTATAGAGGAGGAAGTTAGTTGAGAGGCTAAGGGGAGACCACTCACCTGAAATTGTTTTTACTGTAATCGACAGTGACATCCAAATTGATAAATCCAAAATACAGTCTTCAGTTCTCATCCTATCTTGTCCCTGGATAGCACTGACTACAATTTACAGATGCAACTTCTTGAAACTCTCTCCTTAATTAGTTTCTACAGCAACATTCTCCTAATTTTTCTACCTACTGGGCTATTCCATATTTTATATTATTTGTTTTTGTTTGGGTGGGACTTGAGGGTTATAGGTGGTGGCAAAAGCAAGAGAGTGAGAGAATGATAAAATCAAGTATTCTTAAACTGGCATGAAGACTTTTCATAAGCTGGATTTTATCTATATTTCCAACTTCATCTCTAGACACGCTCTTTAATGTGCCACATTAACATGATATTCTGGATTTCCTCAAATCGGGACCACTTAGCAATCATATTCTTATCAAAATCTCCCCCCCCCAAAAAAAATCTTCCCAGACTCCCTCCAGGAATTGATTTTTAATTTGCTGGGCTCTTACATTTTTTATTTATCCATATTTACAGGTTACCTTATTTCTTACTTATTATTTATGTCTAAATATATTTCCCCTACTATCATTAAACCTTGAACTTCTGAAGAGCAAGCAACGAACATGTCTTTGATCCTTGTATACACAGTGGCAAGGGACTAAGATAAAGTAAAAAATGAATAAATGCATGTTTAATTACCAAATGAATGGTCACTGAACTAATAATCCCTGGGTCTCTTATTAGTAGTATCATTTTGGCCAAGTCTCTGAACTTCTCTGTACCTTTGTTTATTTACCTGTGAAGGGGCCATTATAATTCTTGGCCTTCTGAAAAATCTCACAATTTTATATTGCAATAAGAAAATGGGATTACAAAAATATTTTTAAATATAAGGTATTATGTGCATAAAGTAGACTAATTTAAATGTTATGAGTCCACAATTTTACTGTAATTCCAAACACACACACACACACACTACATGAAATGCAGTGCTACTGGATTCTTTATATTTCTTACATTTCTCAATATTTAAAAAAAGTATAAACTTGCTGATTTGGTAGCCCCACATTTCATTACTGTCAAGGAGAAAATATTTACCCCATTTAACACAAGTCTTGAATCATCTTTATCTCCATCATTTTTATTCTCCTGGATTTTTTTTTTTTTCATTTGCATATGGGCAGGAGGCACCAGGGATCGAACTCCAGACCTCCAGCACGGCAGGTCGGAGCTCTGCCTGCTGAGCCACGGCAGCTGCCCTATTCTCCTGGATTTTAAGTGCCTGAAAGATGAGGACTAAATTTCTATGTACTACCTAATATATCGTTATACATAAATAGTAAAAAAGCATCTTTGATAGTGATGATGACTCTATAGATGGTTATAAGCAGGATTGGAGGCTAAAAAATGATATGCAATAAGAAAAGTCAGGCAAAACTCCTTACCTTCCCCATTGCAGAATTCCTGCATAGAATGACATGTATTGTAGTTAGAAAAACAAATTTATGAGTCCTGGAAGCTGCACCATTTGGGAATGCTACAGTTGCTGTATTGCTGACAGCTCCAGCCTTTCATTATCTTTCTGTCTGTAGACAAAACAATGCTTTTTGCAGAATGCAAAATGTTAAATTTCACAAATGAGATGCACAGCTGGAATGCGACGTGACCTCTGCTGCTGGCAATCTTTGAGATTCCTTTACTCCAAGGAAGTTTTAAGTTTAAAAAGTTAAAGAAGACAGATGTTAAGGCTACTGAGGTGTTTTATATGTATATCAAAGTTTTCATCATTCATTGGTTTTGCAGATGCCACCTCTGTGCTGTTGCTCATGTCGCTGGTGAAGCCCTGCTATATAAAGCACAGCTCTGTCAAATTCAGAAGAGTTAGTGGAAGGATGTTCTTTGTCAAGGATGGAATTGACAAGTATAAATTCTGTGGAAAATCTGATAACCTTCAGAAATGGCATTCTAATTTTGTAGGGTTCCCAAAGAGACACCTTTGTCAGGAAGGAAAACATTAGTTCTTATGATTTATTCTTTACTGCTCAGAAGAATTATACTTTGTGAATCTTGCACATATTTATTTGTTTTGTTTGAAGAGTTCTCAACAGAGAGAACTTGGGTAAGGTGAAAAGGAGCCTCTGAATGAATCAGAGAATCTGTAAAGAGCTGTACTAAATACATATACATTTATGACAAAAATCTTCAGATTTTTTTCCAGTATTAACTGTATTGATACAAACTGACACAGGGACCAGAGAGTTTGTGATAGGAATTTTAAAAAATAATCCCCATCCAATAGGATGTAGTGAAAGAAGTGCTGTACTGGAGAAACCTCATCCCACTATTTGAGGAAGGTTGCACGTTTCTTGCATATATTCTCAGGGTCCTGCAAGGGCCTCCTTAAATTTTGTGCCCTATATACCTCACTACCTCACCCTTTATCTGGGGGTGGGAAGAGGGTTTAATCATAGTAAAATAGCTTTTGAAACCTCTCCTTAAGCATTACAGGTATTTGACTAGCCTGAACAACTAGATGCATAATGGTAGATTTTTAAACTTAAATATGGGCTACTTGTGGCTTTCTGTCTTCCACTTTGACCTAAATTCCAGGAAACAGGAAAAATTTTTCAACATCTTGTTACATGCAGAACTGCACAAAGAGTTTACTTCTAGTTTTTCACTGTTATAAATAGTTCAGTGAATTATCTCATGTACATACTATTTTACTTCATTTAAAGTATGTCTCCACAATAACTATTTAGCAATGGGATTACTGCAGAATGACTCAAACATTTTTGGGATGTGTTACTGTCAAAGTTCTTTCTAAAAGGATTTTATCAGTTGTCACTAAATTTGTATGGTTTCGTCAATTTCCCATAACTTTATACACACATAAGTACTTTACTTGCTAATCCAATTGGTATATAATGATGAGATTTTTGCTTAACTCCTGTTTCAGTTTGCTAAAGCTGCCAGAATATCATATACGAGAAGTGGGTTGGTTTTTTCAATGGGGATTTATTAGGATACAAATTTACAGTTCTAAGGCCATGAAAATGTCCAAATTAAGGCAGCAAGAGGAAGATATGTTCTCGGAGGAATGGCTGCTGGTATCTAGGTTTCCTCTGTCACACAGGAAGGCACATGGTGATGTCTGCTGGTCCTTCTCTACTGGGTTGGTTTCAATGGCTCTCTTTCTCCTCCCGCATCTTTTCTCTGGATTTCATCTCTTAGCTCCGCTAAACTCTATAGGATTTTACTGTTTTTTTATCTTCTTCACAGAGAACTCCAGCAAAGGATTAAGACCCACCTTGAATAAGCTGGGTCACCTCTCAGTTGAAATACCTAGCCAAAAGGTCTCTCCCATAATAGGTCTGCCCTCACAGGAATAGATGAAAAGAATGTAGTCTTTTCTGAGGTACAAAATCTGTTGAATAACAGATTCAAACCAGCACTACTCTTTTATATTTTTATATAATTGAGTCAATTATTTATCAGTTAGTTTATTTTTAAATAACAGTTCCATTTTATATCTACTTTGCATGTTCAAATCTTCTAAATTCATGAAAGAATATTAGGAAAATTTTTGTAAGTTGACTTGTATTAGACTCTCTTTTATTTTGTCTTCTTTTTTTTGACAGCTTTGTGATGCTATTTCTTTCATGAATTCTTCTCCTATTTTTGGCTTCATTTTATATTCATGCTGAGATTTTAGTAATTTGCATAAAGAAATAAAATTAGAAATGTGAATTAGTAAGGAACAAACTTTATAATTGCCCAGTATCTCCACCATGCTAACATATAAGATAATAAAATTTTACTGCATGTAACAATATAATAGAACATTGGATAATATGAATAAAAAATATTTGTATGTTTTATACATACCAATAATGAGATTAAATATTAATTAGTATTCTAACCAAAAAGTCATCTTTTATTGACAAGTTACAGATTTTAATAAACTTAGGAAAACATTGGATATTAAATATGAGCAATTTAACTTAAATTTATTGAGCCTGTTTTCAAGGATATTTCCTTGATAAGACACAAAATTTTAATTTATTAACTGTTGTATTCTGCTTTTTCATCTTTTTATGTGGATGTTTGCATTTCTTTTTCAGGAATAGAAACACTTTATCCCAACTTTGTAAGTTGGCTGTCTTAGTTTGTCAAGGTTGCTATTGACAAATAGCACACAGTGGGTTGGCCTAAACAATAAGAATTCTTTGTTACAGACTTTTGGAGGGTAGAAGTTCAAAGTCAAGGTGTCAGCAAAGCCATGCTTTCTCCAAAGTCTGTAGCATTCTCATAATGGCTGCCAGCACATCTCAGCCATGTGGTTATCTGTCGCTTTCTGTTTCCTCCTCTGGTTTCTCTGACTATATCAGAATTTCTTCATCTTCTAAGGACTCCATCCTGACTCAGTTTGGCCTCTTCTGAACAGGATCTTCAAAGAACCTATTCACAAAGGAGTGTAAACCCCCGGGGTTTAGTATTGGAACATGTCTTTATGGGGGACATGATTTAAACCTCCAACAGGTAGTAATAATGAGCAAGTCTACACCCTACAATTTGGTAAGCAAAGATGGAAGAAATAGTCATGAGTAGATATTTCAAGAATGCTGGTTTCCTAGAATCATGAACCATTTTAACACGATTTATGCTTATTTAGGGAGAACTATGTCATCTTGAGGATGTTGAGAAATATGCAACAGGGTGATAAAATATTCATGAGCCTGAAATTTGAAGGTACAATTAGGTATCTGGAAATATGCAATTATGTTCTTTTAGGATAATTACTTATTAGCACTTTGTAAAATGAGTAATCATATTTTCACTTTTTAGAACCTGAAGTTTAAATATTAAATTTGAGAGTTCATATTGGTACACAATTAAAATCAATTTAATAACTTTTTATAATTACTATTACTAGTTTTCTTTCTTAAAGGGGAGGGATAGGCCTAAAATAAAGTGGCTTATATTTGCTGATTCAACCAGCAATTTGTAATTATAACCCTATTTATGTTTTCTTTTTAAGTTGTACATAACTGAGTATTAACTCAGGCAAATCAAACTTTAAATTTATCTTGAACAATGTTAAATATGACTAAATCAATGTCAGTATAAGCATTCTTGTTAATGTCAAGTAAATAGTTTTTCAGTTAAAAGTAATACCCATTGATTTCCTAATTGACTTAGGCGAGTAATAATAGGATTACTGATGAATAAACCAATCCTTTGATAATATTTTGGCATTTCACGTCAATAGAGCTTTATTCAAGATTTTATTCCAGCCTAGAGATACTAACTTTTAATGCTATATGCTTGTTTTAATTTAATTCTATAAAAAACTTGTTTGGGATTTTGTGATCCATGGGTTGTCTGCATTATGTTCTTCTATTGAAAGAATAGAACTATAAAGTACTCCAGGAGCCCATAATCAGTCATATTTATATAATCCTTTTATTTTTCAAGATACCTCAAGTATATTATTCCTTTTGATCCTCTTATGAACTCTATGAAATAAAAAAAGCCATTGTTACTGGTTTGGTTTTTTCCAGGAGAAATTGAGCTTTGCCTACATGTCCAGTGCCTAGTCCAACAGAGCCTGGAACATAGTATGCCATTAACTTAATGATATTAAAATGTAGTGATTTAATGTCCCACACCTTCTAGAAATAGTATATTCTCACCACACAAAAATTCAAATATTTCATGATTACCTCTTCTGAGCTAATCTGTTATTGATAATACCAGGCCTACTCTCCCAGGTAAAGTAAGTAGTGTCCTAAGGAGCAAGTCAATGAAACCACTGTCCCAAATGTCACAATTAAATTTGCCGTCAATTCTCCAAGTGATTCTCTAACCAGATGTCTAGTGGATATTGAAAAATGCTAATTGCAAAATGAGCTACCCAAATATTACTTATTATGCATTTTATAATACAGCTATTTCAGAGCTAATTTCGGGTGATGTTTCCCCAAAGCAAACAAAAAACGAAACTCTCTTTTTCTATTCTTTGAGTTTTGAACCTGATATTTCACTTTCAAAAGTGGGTATCTGGGTGGAGCAATGGTGGCTCAGTGGCAGAATTCTCACCTGCCAAGTGGGAGACCTGGGTTTGTTTTCCAGAGCCTGCTCATGCAAAAAAAAAAAAAAAAAAGTGGGTATCAGAGGGGAGTTTACTGTTGCATCAATAGATCAAGGCCAAGGTATATTATGGCTGCGAAAATTTCCGGAGAATGGAAAAAATATTTTCTCACTCTTTTATTTTTTAAGAAGGAGTGAGAGGAGAAGGAGAGACTGAATTGGACTGTGAGCCTTTCATTTATGTATCTCAAGCAGAGTCTGAGTGAACAGAGTGATGCATAAAAACCAGCTATTCAATCAATTGCAATATTTAAGCTACAAAGAAAAATAAGGTGAGGATTAGTGAGAAAATACATAAAATGTGGTTGATAAGGATCTAAAAGCAGAAATGACATTGGAGGGAATGGAAGTCAGTGTGAGTGCTACTTCCAGGAAAGGCCAACACAGTTGATTAATTAGTTTACAAATGACAATAGTGTTTAACAGTGAAAGGAAGGTCAGGTCAAAGACCTTCTTACTGGAAGAAGATAGGATACAAAGATGGGTCTTTAGGGGATATTTGGTTTAGTGACCATAAATTAAGAATAAAGCAAATTAAAAGAAATCCTTACAGAAAATGAAAAATAGACATAAAACTCTGTATCAGTAAGAAAACACCCAAATAATCCTGTTAATAATAACAATCATTTTTTAAATCCAATTTTCTTTTTTATTATTTGGAGGGATGAGAATTATCCTTGATGGGATGAGAAATATGTTTTAGCTCTTGCTTAGTTCTCTATGTGTCTGGACTATTTGAAATAATATCTAAGTAAAACATTATTTTAATCAGAGCCTCTGCTTATATTTGCACAAACTGCTTACTGCCCAGTCTGAGGTGAACATTTATAATTTTGTTGGGCAATACACATCCTGCACAACCCATACCCATTGTTAAGTGTTAATGAGAAATCAAGTTACATAAGAAAGATTTATCATGGGAAAAGTAGTGGAACAGGAGTCATTATATCCTTGTTTGGGTCACAGATCTGCTAGCGCCTAGCCAGATAATATTATTCAAGTCAATTAAACTCTGATTCCCAGTGTGTTTACTATTAAGATGGTGATAATAATAAAGGTGATAATAATATCACCTCCAAACCTTACACAGTTGTCTGAGTTAACCAAGGAATGTTTTATAAAATTTCAAGTTTTATATAAATGTAAATTATTATTTAGAAGGTTAATAAATCACAGAACAACATTTTGCAACATATGGATTTTAATATTTTTGAAGAACCAACATGGAATACTGTATCATGTAAGCCACAGATCCAAAGCTACAAGTATACATATTAAAATACTATTTTTTATTATATGGCTAGCCAAACTGTTACTGTCTATGAAGAATATTTTAACAGCTTACACCAATTTATAATTCTATGTATTCGATTTCAAAAAATCCCCAGGGCCCTATTATAATCTTAATTAATCCCTTATAATCTTAATTAAAAGTTTTTCTTTACCCAGCACATTGATTTTCAGTTATGCTGGATAATCAACGATTTATAAGTTGTATTGTCTGCTAACTTGGAGAGAAGAGCTAAAGTAATACAGACAATAGAGGAATTCTGATTCAACCTCTTGTCCATTCAGTCTACTTTGCAGCTCATTCTTATTTTCATTACCAGTAAATGTTAGAATGCTAAGTTTTCATTTTCAGCCCTCTTGCACACTCACATCCTAGGTCGTCTCAACCTTCCCCTATGACTTACATATGCAGAAGTCTTCCAAATTTTTAGCTCCATGTCTGAATCCCCCATGACCTTTAGATATCAAATGGCTATGCAACGTCTTCCTTTGTATATTTAGTATGTATCTCAAAAGAAACGTGTTCCAAAGTAACCTATCAGTGTTTCAGCTATACTTACTCCCCCAAAATCTTCCCATTTTTTGTTATGGTACCACAAAACCCCTTGTTGTTTAGGCCAAAAATAATAGGCATTGTTCATGCCCCCTCTTTTTGCCTCTCACCTCTGTCTAATATATCAGCAAGTCCTATTGGTTTTACTCAAATATATGTTCTTTATTATGCCTTATAAAATATTTTATCATCTTAGCCCTAGCCATTGTTTTTCAAGCTCACCTATGTAAAGCAAGCCTTTTTACTTATCACTCTTCATAGCAAACTCTCTCCTGGAAATCTTTTATTTATGCTTATCTGTTTATCTCTTTGTTGTCTCTCTTGCCTAGCATGCTTTGCTTTGTTTGTTTTCAGTTTCTGTTCCCAGGTTAATACCTAAAATGATGCCTGGTATTCTACTGAGTAGATACTCAATAATATTTTTGAAAGAATGAATTCACAGCCATGGTATTAATCACTCAGTGGAAACAGGCCTAGTATTGATGGTAAACAGATTGACAGCTACATATGACCATCGGTGCGCTGGATTGGAATGTGGGCACAGATGTGTTTTCTTTTTTTTCCTTTTTTCTTTTTTTTAATTTGCATATGGGCAGGAGGCACCAGGGATCGAACTCCAGACCTCCAGCACGGCAGGTCGGAGCTCTGCCTGCTGAGCCACGGCAGCCACCCGATGTGTTTTCATAAACACATCCTTGGTTTATGAAATACATTCTTGACATTCAAATAAATGTTTCTATGTTTTTTTTCAACTCAGGATAATTCTATAAGAGTGAGAGTTCTCAAAACAAGGCAAGGCAAGTCTTCTTTGTTGTTAGTACAAAATCCCCATCTCACCAACTACTCTTTTCTACCACCCATATTTTTATACTTAAGAATATATTTTGTCTTTCCTCCCAAAGTAAAAAATGAGATTCAGATTTTATGACATTGACCATAAAAGTATTATCATGCCAAATCACTTTGCATTCTGCAATGTATAAAAATAGGTCATGGGAATGTATCTGTTCTTTTACTCTTGATAATGTCCCATTTGCCCTAACAACTTTTCAGACAAGAGCCATAATAAATGAACTTTCCAAGGATAAGTTGTGTCTGTTTCAGAGCTTACAGTTGCATTTGATATATTTAAGTGATGCCAAATAATAATATTCAGAGTTGTCCTGACCTTTCTGGTAATGTACTTTATAGTCTACTATATTATTCATTGCTCTGAGCCTGCAATAAATTAATTATCAGGGAATATATATGATGTCATATAATCCATGGTTTCCCTCTCTTGAATTTATTATAATAATTACTGAATCATATTCTATTGTTTACAGGTCATGTTTAATCTCCTAATCAGGGAGCTTGTTCCTCCTCCTATATTCTATATGATGGTTGATGGTACCATCTTTCATCCAGTCTCTCAAGACAGAAAAGTCATTCCTTGATGCCTGCCTCCCTATTTCATACATAAAATGGGTCACCATATCCTCTCAGTTCTACTGATGAAACATCTCTGGCATCTATCCTCTTAACTCCAGCACCATGGCCTCCCATTTAATTAAAGCCTTTACTTTTAAAGGTTGATTCATTCTAGCTTTCGAGTGGTGCATTAACCCAGCTTCTGACTGCATTACTCCAGAGAGGGGTTAGCTCAGAATCATGTTCCAAACCCTTCTCCCTGAAAGGTGATAGGGTTTGGAAGTGATCATCTTGCTACAATATGCCCAACTGAGGACGTGTCACTTGTTTTAGTTTCCTAGACTACTCAAGCAAATATTGTGCAACTCAAGCAAATATTGTGCAATAGGTTAATTTAAACAATGAGAATTTATTAGATTATGATATTGAGACTAAAAGAAAATCCAAATCAAGCCATCACCAAGGTGATTCCTTCTCCCTGAAGACCAGGTCTGGGCTGGTTGCTGATGATCCTTGGTCCTTAGTTTGTCATTTGGCAAGGCACATGGTGGCGTCCTCAGGTTCCATTGGTTTCAACTTCTGGCCGCTTATTCTGTGGTTTTCTCTCTCTCATATCTGAATTCATTCTTTTTATAAAGGACTCAAGTAACAGGATGAAGACCCATTAATACTGAGCTGGGCCACACACAAACATTAACTGAAGTAACCTCATCAAAAGATTTTACTTACAATGGGTTTACACTCAAAGAATGGATTAAATTTAAGAACATGTTTTTCTGGGGTACATACAGCTTCAAACCACCACATCTCATGCTCTGGGCCCCCCAAATCTATGTTCTTTCTATATGCAAAATACATTCATTCCCTCACAATATCCCCAAAGCCTTAAATCCTTTAAGAAACACTAAGTAGACACTCAGTAAAGAATAGCCAGCAAGAGTGAAAGCAGAAACCCAAGGTCTTCTTTTTCTAACACTGCTTCTACCACATGTATTGATACTTGAAATAGAAGTGACTTTTAAATAAATACTACATATATGGCTCCATGAAAGAAAAGACTGCTCCCTATCCACGCAGTCTCTAAGGAGTCTGACGATGAGTAGTTGCTGAATGAAAAAAATCAATCAATCAATATAAGTAGTAAATCCATAGTTATCCTTCTGGTCCCTGCTAGTACTGGAATAGGACATGATCTCATAACTTAAATAACTCTTCATTGTAGAAATGTATTATATATGTGAGCGGACGTTGCCAATATATGGACAAGCATTACAATACAGTAAAATGATAACTTTGGTGAACACAACATTTTGGTCTACCAAATGCATAATAATAATAAAAATATTGGTAACTAAATTTCATCGGGTACTTTTAGTTTCAATGGACTTGCCATGCTGTTGGTTCACTCATTGATGAGTCAAATAAAATCTTTAACACATGTACATTTTATATTTGTATAAAAGCCATGTTTCTAACTCTTTAAAAATGATACTTAATTCGATTCCCAGTGCCTGCCCATACAAAAAAAAAAAATGTACTTAATCAGTGGGTTATTGTAATCTTCACAACCACTGTATGAAATTGGTACTATTATTATTATTGCTCACATACTATTATTATTACTACTAACATTATAGGTGCTATTATTATGTTCAAAAGGAAACTGAGGATTAGGGAAGTTAAGTGACTTGCCCAAGGTCACATAGGCCATAAGAATTTCAGGTCTTTTTTTTTGTTTGTTTTTTTTTACGTGGGCAGGCACCGGGAATCGAACCCGGGTCCTCTGGTATGGCAGGCAAGCATTCTTGCCTGCTGAGCGACCGTGGCCCTGAATTTCAGGTCTTCTAATACCAAGATCCTGTGCTCTTAATCACTACCTCCATGGAGCCTAAAGCAAACAAAAAAACAAAAGCAAAAAATCTCTTACCTAATAAATGAAACTAAAATCTGGACATAAATTCATACAGGAATGATCTTTCTTGTAAGACATAATCACATTGCATAATCTGCAGTTGAATTCATAATGAAAGGCCAAGGCAAAAACTTTTGCCACTTCAGGTTACGTAAGCTGCATCATTGTCAAACAGCCCCTGGATTTCACATTTGACCTATTATTATTATTATTATTATTATTATTATTATTATTATTATTAGCAAAATGATGATTTTTGAAAGTTGTACTTGAGATTTTTAAAACTTTTATCAAGAATTCCAGGACTGAAAAGTTTTCTGGGTAGTGGGTGAAGAAATAAAATATTTGTGAGATTGGCTAGCTTATCTTCAAACCAGCAGAGTTTAAACATTTTGGAATCACCATTTCCCTACCTAAAATGTCTTCTTTAAGATGTGATGGTCTTAATCAAGAACATCTTTTTGGCAACTATCAAGGAACATATGAGAGATTTTGCATCTAGTTTATAATTTTTAAGCTGCAAATGGTAACACTCAGTTTATCTTTGTCAACAGTCTTCTTAACATTCCCCTAAATCTACTCAGAATATTGCCATTCTGCGTAAAAGAATGGTGGACTCTTTTCCTTTGAGAGTTGTTTTTAAATAAAGGCATCTGGGCAAAACCAATTATTCGGAGAACAGACTTCTGCTTCCTTTAAGTAGCTTGTGTTCTCAAAGTGGAAATAAGAAAAAAATAAAAAATAAAAGCTTTAACTGTTTTCCCCTTAAAGCCATTTCCCAAATGTTTTCCCTGAGCCTGCTATTTCAAAATTACATAGTCTATTTGTATCTTTTTTAAAAAAAATAGCGATTTCTTGGCCTCATTCTTGATGTTCTGATCAGAACCTCTGAGCTGGAACCAGGAAAACAGTGTTTCAACAAACAACTCAGGTAACCCCTATATCCTATAATGCACTTACAAAACAATTCTCTGTATTTTCTATAACTGGACTTACCCACTTACTTTTAGAGTTTTATTCTGATAAAAGCATCTATTTGCATTTTCAACAAATAACTTTGGAATTGGGACACATATGTTAAATTTTGCTTATCCATAAAGTAAAATTATTTTTTCTGTCTTCCAAACATATTAAGGTTCACCACTTAACTGGAGCAAATTCTGTCTTAAACACAGCAAAAAACTACTTAGCAAAATGAGTACTCTAATTGTTACAAACTACCTAATAATCATATT